>CALYDF020005950.1:0-13872 GCA_944474145.2 Dicrocoelium dendriticum | reverse complement strand
AAATTCCGGTGAAATTTTTTGGACTTGCCAACATTTCCCCGTGAATAACAAAATGCGTAGATTCAATCTCAGGTGCAACCCCTTTACACCCAGTAGTTAAGTCAGTCAGCGATTCGATCATAGCAGTAACTCGGTCTGTGTAAATCTCGACACCAGAGGACTATTTAAATGTCCTGTTATAGAACCGTCAGTGTCTTCAACAGTTCTGCTCCTGTGGTCTTTGTTTGCAAAGATAATTCACATAAAAATGCATCTTGCTCATCCTTTTGTTGAAGGTATCAGGCATAAAGAAATAGCATTATCTTGTTGTGGATATCCGTAGATTCGTCAAACGCCAGTGAGTAGCACGGTGATATATTAATCCTCTCCAAAAATGAGGTCACAATATTTTTGACTATTTTCTCAAATTGCCTAGTCATAGTGTTAGCCGACAAAGGCACATGTGCCATCTTTCTAACTGCAGCCGCCCCCAAAAGTTCGCAGCAAATGCCTTTAGTATAAGGACTTATGAATTCTTCAACGATAAAGAACGGCTTATAAGCCTTGGCAATACGATTAGCCACCAAATATGATGTCTCCAGAAATTTCTCCTATCCTTCGCTTTCCGGTCTTTTTCTTCCAAACATTCTATGCGCTTGCATTTTAATCAAGGGTGCATGACGTCCAATTGGCGAAGAATTTTAAACTTACATTGCTTCAGTAGGGACCTGCTCACCGCAAGCTATACCGAGCGGGGTTAGTGTGTGAAAATCATCTGTCCCAATAAAATCATATTAAATAAGACTCATGGTATGATATGGTAAAGTTTTATCTTCCCTTGGTGATGAAGTCTCTTCTTCGGACGCTTCACTGAGCTTTTAATTTATATAAAGGAATCTTTCTAATGACGTCAGATTCATAATCAGTTTTGAAATGTCTGCGTTAAATCTGACAACTCAACGGACGACAATGTAAAGTGGAAAATAAAACATCGTTAAAGCCTGATAGTTAATGTCGACGAAAAGATGGCAAAAATAAAACACAGTGTGCACGTACACCAAGTACATTTAACATGAGCAAGTACCGGTGAACGGAGAGAAGAGCGATACACACCTCTGCATCAAAACTACTACGCTATTGCAGCTCGCAGAAGCTCAACTCCCTGTTAACCTCTTGTTCATGAAACGTCGCACAGTCAATGGTCAATGGTTAATGGCATATTGCGGATAAAAGTGGCCGAAGGCTGACATGTCCAGCCGGATGATCGATTAAGTGTGAGCAAAATATAGGCAAAAATGGAAATAGAAAAAGTTGAACAAGCGCAAATGGCGAATTTGACGATTACAGAGTTCCCGTCCACTGTACAGACTTTCTGTATTCATCAACACTGATTTTAGAAGTAAAAAAGGTTTAACATCACATATGAACCTTTACTTGGATGATACTACCGCATTGTCCGCCTCTTACCCAATGCTTATAAGTATGGCTTAAGGTCCTGCATAAGTACCTACGCTGTGTTGGAATAAAACTTTTAAAATATGCCCAGATGGGTGCGTAAAGTTAATTTCGGCTTGAATTGATCAAGAAGGTTACAGACATCTTTCAATGCAACATGATTGATGGTTTTAACTGTTGTAATATATGAAAACTGGGCTTAAAATCAAGGCTTATTAAATTAAATGTTGTTGCAAAATGCTGTTAAGTAAAATATTGTCAAAATGATAATTAAATCAAATGTGTTTCAAAATCCTATTTATGTGAGAGCATTTAGATGTCGAATCATTATTCCTTGGAAAATGCGCATGTCCGCAATAAGTTGCACCCAGGAGCATGAAGCAGACTGCGACTCACCAGATAAAGTGATTACCCTTTATCCGCTTACCTACATCTATTTAGTTGGGATCACTGTCTAACTCCAATAATAATAAATGGTTGTTTTAGCACATCTGACTAAACACATATTCCGAAACTCATGTCTATCAATAAATGTTTTTAAATGGAAACATTTCAATTAACTTCGTGGAGCTATCCAGCTTCCCGTCTTGACCGTGCTAGTAACCTTCAGCGCAGCATTCCAATCAGACGGGGAAAAATGCTTATCGAACCACAGACGCTGGGCAAAGCAGTGTTCTTTCTCCGGACTGAATGCCTCAAACGGACTGCTCACAATAGTCCAACACGTTATCGTTGTAAACGTTTCGATTGTCAGTGTTCTTCCAAAAGTCCACTTTACCGAGTGATCGAAAATAAAGCGTAATGTGGTCAGCTATTCACCATATAGAGATTGCAGGTACTGGTTTTGGAGTTGAATTCAGGTTATGCAGACTAAGTAACTCCCTTTGAAAGTTGGATGGTCCTATGACAAGCTAATTCGTTGGAAATTTCATCGTAACCACCAAATAGCATTCCATCACTTCACAGATTTTGGGATTGCTCCATAATTCCTGTTCTTTATACATTATCTGAGCACGTAGCTGTGTGTAATTGATGGACCGATAATGCATGGTGGAGGTTGGCATACGGGAGCCTTCACATAAAGCGATCATAGTTACATGCAGATAAGGAACAACCTAGGCCGCGGCGAAATAGTTAACTTGGGCCATGCAGAACTCGGAACGATGTGCCGACATTGGTTACGTTACCTGTGCAGTCAATATGTGAAGCAATTACATAAATGCATTTCTGTCTCTAATCATGGTAAAATCGTGTAGACTGGAATTCTTAATACACGTAGGTTTATTCGGTGTTAGATCGATCAGGTGACGTTTACCATTGTTTCACACCGTCACGTAGTTGCCGTGATCTATGTCACCGAACTTTTACTAGTATAATACGAAGTCCAAATACGTTCGCGTTTAACATGCTGAATTTAAGATGACGGAGTTCGCTAAGTTGTTTCTTCCAATGAAGCCCAAATCATAGCTTACGAGAAATGTTATAATCGCATATTATCACTTGCCTGCTGTTTACTCCAAACTAATATGTCATGCTTGAAGATAGATGGGAGCAGCGCTGAATATATTGGGCGATAGCATGCGGTAATACTTAAAACCCTGTCGTGGGTGGTTCAAGTTATCTACACTGGTCTTATCGTAACCGCTAGGAGGCGCCCTTTGTAGTCAGTTTCTTAAGGTTTTGTGCACGTTGTGGGAGCCTGTAAACATGCTTGCGTCTTACAAGGTTCACACTGGATATTCATTATTTTTGTGAGTTTATGGAAGGCGCGGTGTAATCTATCCATGTTGTTTCTTCTTGTAACTCATTTAATCCACCTGATAGTTTGATCATCGAGCAGAGATTACTGACCAATAAGAAGAATATTCACAGTTTATGATAAAATCGCATAATTAGGCGGAAGTAAATACATTTATAGACAGGATTCTGTACTGCCGCCATTAACGTCTAGACTCGAAAGAGCAACGATCGTTCCTGTGCTGACTTCTCCAACGCACACTATTGCTACCTTTGTTGCCAGGTCCTCTACCGCAGTCATGAAATTTGGCCATGCCTTCATGTGGACCGTCAAGTTAATTGAAACTTCTTCAGCTAAAAATCGGGATGTTAAGCTGCATCATGTTAAGAATCAAATCACGGTCAATTTTTACTTTCTACAGGTACATTGCGGAACTAAGAATTTTTAATGTAATTATTGTCTTACAGTTGGTATCAGTTGGCTCCAAATGCAAGAATGCGCTTCGTAACTGGTTCCCACTCTGTACAACCTATAGCAAAGTGGAGATTGCCAACCGTGCAGAAGTTTCTTCATTCCGCGCAATTTAGCCCCTACCAATTTTTGTGTGAAGGTGAACATTCGGTACTACCCATTTATGGTTACTCCAATTACCTTGACAAATGGACTACATTACTGCACTGCTGAGGACATGGACAGATATCTAAAATAACATGGTTGTATGAATGCATATTTAAAGCAAGAGACATGCAATATTGTTGGGATGGAAAGACTTTGTAGAATGGTGTGGAGGCAGGAGACTTTAAATTATGTGTTGAATGTTGTCCCCTGAACCCATGAGGTCCATCGAACCTAATAGCAAACATCAAGCCAGATCAAAACGTGTATGCTGCGCTGCTGCTTCAGATATACTAAACAGAAGCTGGCTGACATTTATTTGATACACATTGCTATTTTTCATCCATGCTCGCATACACGCAGTTGTGTTACCCGTTGAACATGATTCCGATGATAGCGGTATACGCAAAATCACGGCGTTTGGCATATTTGTTGATTTGTCACTCGCTCACCTTCTCAGGAACTCGAATAGAAATGAGATTAATTACAGGCAACACACAGGAGTATGGTGTCAAGCTATATTTTTATGTGAGTGGATAGCCAATATACACCGCGTCAGTGGGATGTGGGGCAAATTAACGAGAACAAGTATTTCATTTTGCACGGAAGCAGAAAAAATGAACAGTTTACTGAGTATTTGAATAATGGATAAGTGTGCTGTATTGTCGCCTGTTGCTAAAACAGAACATAGTTTCTTTGTGGTTGTGCAGTCATCCAAAAGAGACGCGCCCCCAACCGTGACGCTCAGTTCAACCGAACACTCTATGGCAGCACGCAGATGCAAGGTGGATTCCAACAGTGTTTTGTCGGGATGTCACAGGCGTTTAGCTAAACATGTGTTATAAAATTTCGTCCTTTTTATTTCCAGCGCTGCATGTTAATAACTGGCAGATCATGTCTATCCTGTGAAACAAAATTTCTAACGAAGGAGTCGGTGGTGTGCCTGCTGCTTGTAAGTAGAGAAAGTTTAATCCAAACCTACTGGGGAATATTTCCTACAAAGCGTCGGTAAGTGACAAATGCCGCCAGTAACTGTTCCTTCCAACCTGGACCCAGGTGTTGGAAAATAGGTTGAGATATTGTCTAAAATAAGCTCAGGCTACTTCCGTAGAAATTGCCAAGTAGTGTCGAAATTGACGACGTAAATATAAGAATAGTGAAACCCAGAAGTAAGTGACATATTCATTAGTAAAATGTTTAAACTAGATTATAGGGAGCACGCAGGCCGTGGACTTGCCACTGACTATGGTTTGCACACATGATCAACCCCTATAAAACTGAGCTTTTCGTGTAGGGGGCAAGGAACTGTTCAACGTAAAATATGAAAACGCATCGTTTGGTAAGTCGACTAGTACGACTAGCAGATGTATCAATGTCTTTTAACTCTGGTTTGTTTGAACTAATGCAGTTTGCGAGTGGTTACACGAAAATTTAGAAAGTTGGGCGTGAAGGAAGTAGCAGCTTCTTTCTAAGGATCGTCTCTACAATCCGGCCTTGTCTCCATGGTTGGAGGTTCAACGCTGTCCAACGTGCCTATGCATCTACTCTTCACTAAGGTTCAGTAGCCAAGTGGCCCCTGCGAAATCTCTAACAGTAGCAAAGAATAAAACATGGCATTTTACTAAAACATCGTGCCAACTCTACCTGGAACTCGCTGTTCAGTCACTTGGTAAAAGTATTAGTCAAAAGTATAAAATTTGCAAAAAGCCTGCAAACCTCCTTTATATTATCAAGTAGCATCGGGTACACTCCACGAGAAAGGAGCTCTTCGGTTTATATGCAGTACAAGGCCTGATACTGAGTTTGGTCATGATATACATTCAGCAGGAAAATCAGCAATCAGATGTGAATCATCTGCTCACTAAAGATATGCATTCCTCAGAATAGGCAGTAGAGTGTATTACTGCTTTCCTCCATAAACAAATTTTCCTAAGTTTGACCTAGAGACGCAGTTTAGGTCTGTAGAAAAGGAAACTTATTGAGTTGAGCGGAGAAGCAATATATTAGGAATGAGAAATACTCCGACCGAATTGATAATTCATAGTGTCGATGTGTGATATATTCAATCGCAGCCATGCACCGTAATCCTGTGTAATTCTTTGATGATAAGTTGGCATGAATAAGTTGTGAAAACAGGATAAGTAGAGTGTATAAAGTATAAACAATAGGCAAACCAGTATGTCAATAGAAATTATTTTTAGAGCTTAGGCCCCAGCTGCAAGGTTTAGTCAAGAGAGTCTCTAATCGCAAGTTTATGTTTAAAAACGTCCCAGATTATGTGGAATATTTTATAACAGTTAACATTATATAACGCCGATAGGCTGATTTCTGAATGTGTTCACACTAGCTTTTGGGGGTAAGCCATTACTAGCGAAGCTAAACATAGAAGGTGGATGCAAATCGGTTAAGGCTCTATCCCAAGAGCAGAAATACAAGCGTTTATCAAAGTGTAACTGGGTGAGATATGGTTGCTGCTGGAGAATAAGCTCCACGGAAGAGGATAAGAGCGGAAAAAATGTGGTAGTGTATTCACTATGTAATCGGTTACTTTCATATTGGCATTAGGAAAAGGAATCACTGAAGTGTAGTTTCGAAGTGACAGTATGATGGATCATAGGCTGTAAAAAGTGGCACGGCGTAATTACCGTCTGATTGTAACCCTCTTAACAGGATGCTATGAAGCGGAAGTGCGACAGCATAGCTAGAGACATTCCGAGGATCACAGGCCTTACAAGTACAAGAGCTGCGAACCGGATTGTAACATAAGCAAAGAGAATGGAAATAAGCGGGTTATCCTTCACCTATTAGGCATTCTGAGCAGATGATCAATAATTGTAAACGTTGCAACGGTAGTGGATCTCAAACTGACTACTTTACATTGCATGACACTGCGCACCGCGGACTTGTGTCTCCGGATAACGATGAGTATGCAAATATGCCGAAATGGGCATAAGGTAACTTGAATAGTCGTAAGCCGTGCGGCACTCAGGATAAGAAGGTATGATCATTGTGCCCTCACATATGGAGTGAGGTGTCCGGTAAATTGCGCGACAGGGTAGTTATTGGGACGGCGTGAGGAGTTAATGAAATTTTAAAAAAATGTGCAAGACGGCGAATTTATGTATACAGTATGTCCGATATGACGAACCACCACGCAATCCAGCAAAGATTCTCACCGTGAATGCCACGCATTGCGCGCCTCCAAAAACTGGAGCAGTTCCCTCAGTTTTGCGGGCCATCCAGTCGGCAAATTGTGTTTGACGAAAATCCGCGCCCGACTGTATGAGGATCTGACGCTTTCGATCTTCCGTTTGGTGTGTAGGCATATGATAGACAAGTGCGCTGCGTCCGCCTACAAATTGCAGCCGTGTGTGCATTCGAGGTCAAACACAATTGGTCACTTGGATAGCCAGAAAACTGAAGGGACTACTTATTCAAGGATGGTTCGTTTGTGATTTAGAATAAGTGTAGACATAGCCGGTAGTTCAAGTAATGTAACATGGCCATCCACGGAATCATCTCCTTGGGACCTGCTTTCATGCTGGGTACTCCAACGAAAGGTTTCACTCGCAATCTCGCGTCATATCTGGTATGTGCGAACATGGTATCCAACTGGTAAGTCGTCATTTTTGACCGGCTTTGGCTGTTGTTATATGCAAGTAGGACCGCCATTGGTTTAACGTTTTGGACGTCCTTTTAGTCAATTAGGCCGTCATCACCTTGACGCGTCATTTTTGGCCTCTGTTATATGCAGCTATGTCTTCTTCACGTGGACTTATTTTTGGTTGCGGTTACATGCTAGGCACTGCTGCCATACAACGTGGTCCACAATTAAACTGTTCCGCGTCATGCAACTCTATATTCGCCAGTGAGTGTATTGTCGTTCGCCTGAAGTGCGTACACTAGACAGCATGAAATCTTCAATCCTTCAGCACGGGAGATTTGAGCAATCGTGGCAAAGAATGGTAAAAGGAAAAGGAAGATAAAAGGAAGTGAAAAAACAGAACGCTAAGTGAATTGCTTTTGTTAACGGTTATCGCACTCATATGGTACTTAACAATAATATAAAGTATTAACCTCTCATTCATTAGGAACCTAGAGGGCTCAAGGGAATGTTGGGATAGCTCCTGCAGCTTCAGGCAATCGAAATAGGGAGATGGAAGGCGTAAATTCACTTTGCAGAGCTCTGACTACGGTTGCGAATACCCATGTTACTGCCCCCAGAGAAGAAGAGGAAACAGCTCGTAGTGTTGAGCCAGTGTAAAGAGTGGACATAAAAATTTTCACGTCGAGCAGATCAGACGTGAGGTTACGCGGAGATTGATCCGCTGATCCTGAAGCACATCCATCTAAAACTGTCGTCAAATGAGCGTTGCCGTAATAAACAATAACACATACATATTAATTGCAAGGGCCACAAATACTTTACATTCATTAGTTAAATGCTTCTTGGACCTTAAAAACATAGCTCATCCATCGTTATCGGTCATTAAAACAGTTTAGCTTCATTCGTTAAGGGGAAAACTTGATTTAGCTTAGTTTCGAACTGTCTGATACATTGACTAGCTTTTACTGAGGCTGGCACTCGGTCGCATTCAACAGATTATCCAACTAAGAACATGTTTGCGCAAACTCACTATACAAAATTTGCTGAATAAAAAGTTCTGTTTCTTAAGCAATATCCTGTATTTTACCTAAACGTTTACCTGATAGTTGTACTGAAGCTGAGGTGGTGGAACAGTTTGCAAAAGAAAAATGCGTTCATCTTTAGTCTTGGTAGCCAAAGCAGATCAATGCGCAGTATCTTACATCTATCAAGCCATGTTGCTAATGACGGCGCACTCATAAGATTTTTAGTTACTTTTCGCTGCTAACGCTCTAGTGAGAGTAAATCACTCTTGCGTATGAAAATGTACTCCAAAAATACTCCAAAAGTGTGCATACAAAAAGCAAATAATGTGCAAGTTTGGCTTTTGGGTTAGATTATTGTGTTATTGATCACGCCTACTAATTTCGCCGGCAAACTATTGAATTAATTTGTTCTGCTAGAAAACCTGCACTGCGTGACCCAGTGTGGATGAAAGCATGCATCTGCTGACGGAAGGAGATTTCTCTTGCATCGTTATAAAGTACCCATATCTTGCCAAAGGTAACAATTTTAATGCTACTGCCCAGTACTGTCAGATCAGAAGCGTGACCAAGTAAGTCACTTCAGTGAATTCGTCAAATGTCAACCGTCGTGAAGTCGTCAAAGTTGTCTACAACTGTATATTAATTGATCTTACTAAGTGCTTTACTATCGTTACTGCTCATTATGATTACAGATGATATGTTGTTAGTTAAATAGCATGTGCCAGCCATAATGAGAGAAACTTGCCGATTTAAAGCCAAAAATCACAATAAATTTTAAGTCTCTTTGTCTATGACTTACAAGAAGTGTAGGACTGCTGTTCACTTGAAGAGAATAGTATGAAGGCATTTTGTATGCGACTCCATTCAACGCATTATAATTCTGTACCTGGCCTACTCGAACAGTTATATCAAATTTTGCTATTTTTTCCAGTTTGTTGATCTGTGGCGAGTACCTTGCTTCAAACATACTGGCGTTTTGCACTTCATTACTGATAAACTGCACCTCCTCGATACATTTTAATCGCTGGACAACAAAAGGCCCTAAGCGGTCTCTAGAACGATAGATGTTCTACTGTTACCAACACACTTGGTTTACAGCTCAGTAACACTAAAGTGTCCCGACTTCATTGCTTACATGTGTCACCAATTCACCAGAATTAATATGCAAGCTGTAAGACAGTTACATGTGGGCAAGCAGTAAAAGCATTAGGAATGCATTTCCGTTGTTTTGACAAATCCAAAAATTTTACGAAATTCTAGTCCCAGTTAGGTTAATCAGTGTTTATTCGGTACGTATTCTAACCGGAAGATATCCTAGTGTTTATCATGAAGCTGCTTTTGGAGTGCTTGAATTCAAAAGTGTCGTACAGCGAGAGCTGCTTAATTTGATGACATTCTGAAAACCTCATTAAATTTACCGTTTTATTAGTTGAAGCGTTCACGCGGTACATGAAATTGTATCCATGCTTAATTCATTATATACAGTTAAGATATCATTCATCCATTCAATGCTCATATGTAATCACTGCAAGTACGAATGTTTGGATCGTACGGGTTGGTGAGCTGCAACCAAACACTTGTTGTCGGTACCAGTTGCTGCTAATTACGCGTCAGCAAGTGCTCAGAAGAATTACTTTATTCATTCCTTTCACCTAGTCAACCGATGAGATCTCCCATGTGCTCAAATCCACCGTGTTTACCGTGTAATACATGTGCATTTTTAATCATTGTCCTAAACCTAGTGATGAGGAATTTTCACACCTGGTTTTTGTCAGGCAGTCAACAGTAAGTAAACATAAGTAATTGTATGCCCCGTGCCTAGCTACCACTAGACTAAAGGGGCCTAGTTGGCCATAGATTGTTCAGCGATGTTTCAGCTCTACACACTATACATATTTATACTTACTGGCTAATTTCGTGCAAGGATATAGAGGTTAATTATGCACTTTTAGGCATAATTGTTCATGACCATTTTGTCAACTATATTATCTTTTATCTACCCACAGTCTTATTCGTCATTGCCTTTGTTAACTCATAGTAGCAATCTGTTTCTTGAATCTGTCGCTTAAACGATACTTGCTTACTGGAATTTCCTTTGTGAGATTGTTTCCGTGCTATGTCTTGTTCGTTTAGCTCAGATCTGGTCCTCAATCAGGTCACCGGTGCAATGTCTTGCTGCACGAACTTAAACCCTTATGTGCAAACCGGCGCTTCACACTTGATAAGAGGCCAGGGATGCAAATTAAACTATTCGCACACAGCAGCAAAAGAAAGGCTAATTCCGTAACTCACCATTTATAATGTTTTAAGCAAATATTATTGGTATAGAAACACTAAATCAGTTTCAAATGGCGGACTATCATTTTATGAATTTTAAATATGTCAGCATTTTATTAGTTATTTAAGCAGCTCTTAACATGAATCTCAGAAAATCTGAAAATTCGGCGCCAAATATAACATCAAAGTAAATGTGATATGTAGAAAATAGTTAGATTGCAGACATCCTATAAAATTATCCAGTTTCCTATCATGCTTCAACATAAACTGATGTTATCTGTCTAATCAGCGAGGTAGACCAAACAGAGTTGAGTCACTAGTGATTTCCGTTTTCCTGTTTATACTATCAAATAGGAAACGTGCACTCGCAGCCAAGCATACGTTGGCAATTTGATGGGGAACGCTGAATGGTGAATTGCCTGGGATGTCTGAATTTTGCTGCAGAGACCAAAAACGGCACAATAAAATTAATGAGTAACATTTCTTTGCAAGGGACTAGACAAATGAAACGATGTTAGATTAAAGGAAATGGAGATAAATAGCACCCAGTAACGTTAGAACCGGACTCCAATAGACAGAGGTTTTGTGGAAATATTCGTCATTGCAAGCATATCAAGTTATACTAGTGCAATCGGCGGAGTTACTCAGTAGCTTATGTAACAACCAACTTTGGAGCAACCAGGACACTGATTTGCAATTTTGTTTGAGGGATACAAAATAGAGAAGAGTAGTAGGGGGAGTTGAATGGTATAGGTAGAATTTCGTCACATCTAGACTCACTCAGACAGCCGCCACACGCCCGGAAAAGCACTGTACGCGAGTTCCATCCTTTCTGGAATCATCAGCAGTGCGCATTCTATCAGATCCCTGGTAGGAATCGAACCCGCAACTCGACTGTTGCCAGTCCGTGGTTGAGACCACTGAGCTACGGGGGACAACAACGACCATCGTGAATAAGTTACTAGATGTGATACACCGCCGCTCACTATCCACTGACTTACACGTTACTGCCGTGCAGAGGACAGGGTAGCCCCTCACCAAGCGACGAGCTTACCAAAATTAAGCCGCCAATTAACTTATGGCATTATAAGCAGTTTGGTCTACGTACTGACTACCGAAGACTAGTAGGGGAGTTAAATGGTAAAGGTAGAATTTCATCACAGGATGAAGCGCGCGTACAATGCTTTTCCGGGCGAGTGGCGGCTGTCTGAGTGAGTCTAGATGTAACAAAATGCTACTTATACCATTGTACCATTGTACATTTAATCTACTTATGTTCCAGCCTACAATCATCACGGTGATTAAAAATATTTGAGAATGCATAGTTACACCAAATGACATGTTGTAACATACAGTAATCTACTGGTTATCGGCCATGAAATTGTCTTGCAGCAAACGATAACTGTTACTTGTTAAATAAGGACAGAGTGCAAAATTTACTTGAGTTCAGGTTTGTAGACGGGATCAGTCGGTCGACTTACGGCATATCATGAACGACACTCTTTGCAGCGCTGTACTAGGAGCATCCGTTTACGGCAGAAAATGCTATCCACTAAGTTCTACAGTAATGATTATGTGGAAAATGTATCCAAATGTTGACAATCTTCCCAGTTCCCTTTACATCCATAATGCATTCATCAAGTTGGCAAAAACGTTTCCACATTGTTCTCATATATGTATTAGATCTGCCAGCTTTGAAGATGATGTTAGCAATCAAAAGCACAGAAAAAATAAAGTGTATACTGAACTGGAAGATAAGGAAAGACAAATACAAAATATTATTCCAGTGACGCAAATATAGAGGATTAAAAATGTATAAAGTTGGAGCACAGGGGAACAAAATTATTTGACAGTCGGTAAAGTAAAACAAGTATAGAAGAACAGTCGGTTCGTCATTATGTTATGGAGGTCTGAATAATGTCATAGCTTCGCAATGATTTGGAATCCTGTAGTTAGGGTTGGTAGTCAACGTTTTGATTCGTTGCCCGAGCTGAGATATATTTAATGACAAACGTTTCACCACTTCCCTCAGTTGCATCTTCAGTGTACTGCTCCGTAGATAAAAATCTCACAGAAAGTTTCGTCCGGAAGTAGCGTTTGAAATGGCCCTCGTTGATCTGTGTCCCGTAACCTCTGTTTGTTCGATATTTGGCCGCTCAGTTTCAGGTTTTCCCAGCTGTGGATACAATGAATCGAGGTCAATGTGGAGATTCACTGAATTCTTCGTAAAGAACCATGCCTCGAGGAATTCTTTATTTTTCTTGTCCCTCCATGCACAAGAATTGCCGTGTTGTCGCATTTAACGTTGCGTCCTTCCCTATCGAGACGCGCTGATATCTGTGATGATAAATAATGGTATCGACATGCACGCTTGTGCCCTTGTATTCTTGTTTACAGTTTTCTCCCCGTTTGACTTACATAGTTTTTCTCACAATTCTCGCAATGTATCTTGTAAACGATATTTTGGCGTTCGTTTGCCTCCAGATTTTCTTAGGTCTAGATAAGATTCTTTTTAAAGTCGCAGTTGGTATTTGAGCTATAATCAGGTTGTGCAGCTTGAGGAGTCTGGCTGTCTTTTCCCAATCATTACAAACAATCACTTGCAGTTAGCGCTCCGATCTGGTCGTTGTTTGGGTGACTCTGCCTGCTAGAACACCTCCAAAGGGAACAGTTGTCCTTCCTCCATGAATGTCCAAGAAATATCATTCCTCCCCAAAAGGGCAAATACTACAAGCCTCTGATAAAACATCCCCAAGCGTGGGCAGTTGCAAGACAGTTTGGAAAACCTATGGTGAGAATGAATATCACCGACGCACACAATCGGATCGAGAAATATGAAAGATGTCTTTATGAACACCGAACTATATGCTTAAACAGTCTACCAACAAATTAAAGAACAGCTAAACTTAGTGATTGATCGCAAAGCAACAATGGCAAAAGCGAAAAAGCAGGCCGCCCTTCGAGAAAAGTTGTCCAAATTTGCCAGTTTGAAATGCGCAGATGTCAACGATGGTTGGGTCATGAACCTGTCCAAGCGGCATCTCGATGACTTTAAACGACAGGTCCTCATCAAGAGACTTAACTAAACCTCAAGGATGCAGGAACCATGGAGATCCCAGAAAAATTTGAGAATACCTTACAATCCAATGGACTTAACGAAGAGACCAAAACACAAA
>CALYDF020005949.1:0-13857 GCA_944474145.2 Dicrocoelium dendriticum | reverse complement strand
CCGAACGATCCACACTGCTCTTCCGTCACGTTACGTTCCACAACTTGACTGACGAGGCGGTTGAGCAGGTTCCAGGCAGTCACCCTGCCCACACAACTCAGCAAGTTGATGCCACGATAATTCGTGCAACATTACTTGCCCCCTTTGCCCCTGTACAGTGGTAGCACAAGGGCATCCTTCAGCTCAGCAGGCACCTCCTCCTCAATCCATACACGTTGCACCAATTGATGCAGCGCAGCCACCGATGCGGGTCCGCCGTGTTGCAATACCTCAGGCGGGATCCCGTCGGTCCCAGCACACTTGCCGTTTCGCAGCTGAGCAAGTGCTCGCTGCTTCTCATCCGGTGTCGGCGGGTCAGCCTAACTCGCCTTCACCCCGTGCTGCTTCAGGACGTTCAGTGTAGGCCAGCTCTTCTCTGAACGGTTGTGTAAGAGACAGTCTAAGTCTTTCCAATTTATCTGCATTACGTTTGCATTCACTGTGCAGGTAGCTCCTGAAATACAACCGATCAGCGTTCTCAGCGGCTCCAACCTCGGGCCCTACACCGCCTGCAACGAGTCAAAGTGTTCCTTGTGTTGGCGGCGTTCGACTTAGCATTGGCTCTGCTTCGCCTCCACCGTCCACCATGCATTTTTTTATGCGACGGAGCTCTCGGGTCAGTCGCCGTCGAAATTTGCGAAATGGACTATTCTTCCCCAAGTCACTGGGGTCTGCCACATGTGCAACAAATCCTGCATTCTTCTCCGGCACCAATTCGCCAATCGTCGCATTGTTCTCATCAAACCAATCGGGCTGCTTATAGTTTGCGCTCCCGATGGTCTCCTCGGCAGCAGCTTTCACGTGGTCGCAGTTGTTGTGCCACAGGTCATTCACTGTGACTTTGGATTCCACATCACATAGGCATGCAGCACTCGCCCTCTACAGCTCAGTACGTCTCGCCCCAGTACCGAGGGAGAGAATGTTAAATGTATGCCGATTCACGGCAGGAGTGCAACACATAAATTTACGGAAACGTGTACAGATTGGTCCGCACCAAGTTCTGATTAGTGCCACCCTGAGCTCCGCGCATTACACCTGTCACGTGCACTTCACACATATCACGCTAACGTATGACGACAGTCGAGCAGAGGAGCTTGTCCACTCCGTGGGCGTCAACCAGTTGCCATATTGTAGCAAGAACGACACGACAGGGGGTAGACGTTTATTGCACACCGAAAATGGACACTCCCCGGGACTCACGCGCGCCATCGAATGTCGACTAGTTTTCCATCCCACAACGCAACACAGGTACGGATGTTAGAGACGAGCCAGTCCTTTCGCCCCGGGAGCTCTGACTTGGAAGCCCCGCCTTCCTGTTTTCGCCTCAATCTCCACTTCTCTGTACCCGATTTGTATCGGCAAGGAGTCGTTCGAGAGCTCTCGACTTGCTTGTTCTGGGCTGTGTCAATCGGCTCGGTCTCGGTGATGTGGGCTGCGCTAGCGGCATACACGTCTGATTTATTGTACTGTCCACATATTCCCGCTTCGTAGTTCTGGGCCCAGGCTCGTCGCTAGCCGTCCTTCTCGATCCGCTCTCAGCTAGCTCCGAAGTGCTCCCTCGAAGCATTCTTGGAAGCCGCTCCTCTACAATATCACTCGCACTCAGTGCAACCCCTGTGTTTGTGCTCGTCAGGCCGTGAGTGGCACACCGTGAGAGCAGCCTGTCCTCGTTCGCATTTGCCGAACCAAATGTCATGCCAACCGATAACATGTGTCCATGCAGATGCATCACGCCTAATGCGCGCGTTGAAATCATCCGGCAGAAATAGTCTGTCGCTCGACGGCACAGACTGTAGCACGGAGCATATCTGGGTGTAGAATTGATCATGCGTGTCGTAAGGATAACACATGGTCTGACAGTACTTGCGTACCAAAGTGGCAAACTTACATTTTCCGATTCGTGGGCGAACGGTCCTCAGTCGCACGTTGATACCTGTTGGTTCACCCGCCAGCTGGTCCTGGCGGCTATCGGATATTGCAAATCCGACCTCATGATCACGTGGTGCTGAGGCGGCGTTGCTCACCCGGTAGAATGTGTAGCCTGCTCTTGCTTCAGGCAATTTACCTTGACCAGCGAGGGGAGTTTCACTGAGCGTCGCAATATCGATGTGGCAACGTGCCAGCTCTATCGCAACCAGTGCAGTGCGTCGCTCCGGGCGCTCGCTGGAGTTCCGGTACAGTAGTGTGCGCACGTTCCAACACCCGATGCTGAGTGCTTTGCGCGCAGGCATACGATTGCATTGGCGGACAGTCGCACGCGAGGTGGTTGTTGTGGTTCGGAGGTTTACTTGAGGGACCACCCTGAGCGTTTGGCACAATAGCCTTACGCATAAAGCAGTGGGGAGCAGATCCATCTCGGGAATGTGATTGCAGAGCCAGATAGATACCTGCTTGACGGCCGTCACACGCAGCCTATGGGGTACTGGAACTGTTTATCTCTGTTTTTCGACCGTAGTAGGATATACCTGCGACCACGGCCAGACGCAGCTGGGTTTTCGCTGGTCTGCACCAATTTGACCAGGGGCTGCCTGGCTTGAGGCGGGCAGTAGCAAACCATTGAACACCCGGAGGTGCCCTCCCATCGTCAGAGTTAATGCGTGGCGCTGGTGCTCTACGCCAATCGAGCTGTGAGCGTATAACCCGTGTACCTGTTGTCTCCCATTGCTAGGTTTTACGGGAAGAGCCATCGACCACTTCCTAAACCCTGAAGAGGATGGACTAGGATACTGTCTGGGCGCCCACACCTGACAGGAGAACGACGCCGGTCCTCAGCCAAAGCCTTCGATTAAATGTACATCGAAATGCAACGGAGCTAGCACACGATCAGTTCACTGACTCATGCCCATTGTTGTCCTGGATCTTAGCAGGGAGAAGGGCGAAACCCAACTCTCACCCAGCGGTCGCCATGAGTAGGCCTCCTGGACAGGAGCTAATGGCGCAAAAGTAGCAGCAGTGGGTAGATTATCTGTCAGGATCAAGCCACCACCAGCCTCAGGGCGCCATAGTCTCTACCGTCGAAGTATATAGGACGTACCCAACTGTCACTCCGTACGAATAAGGCGTACAATATTGCCAGCGGTGTCGGACGCGAAGTCATCACTGGCGATCGTCTTAAGCATGCATTTATGGAAGTAATTACCGAGCCTAATTCGAGTGGTTGTGCTTCATGCGACGTTACAACACACCGCAACAACTTTCAGAACTTTAGTGTAGTTCAATCAGACCAAGATCCCGGGCTAAACATAACAGCTGTCCCGACATACCTCGAATGTGGCCTGCCGCTTCCCACGACCAATCGCCGTGGTCGGGAGGCGACTAAGCACGTTCATTTTTTGGACTATGTACAAAGTAATTACATTTAGGTTTGTAAATATTGTATATATTTGCGTCGTTTAAGGTCGATTGGCTTATCGAACACAAAATTTCAAAACCCTCCGATAAAGCTTTTTTCTAAAATTTTACCAAACACCAAAAAACCTAATTACCCAGATCCTTCCTTCTTCCTTTCTAGAAGTTTCTGCGTGTGTTTGTCTTTTTAGTCGTCTATACCCGCCCCAACCCTCCCATCCGATCTACTGGCCTACGCGCGTAAGGTGCACGAGGATCGACGCAGGCAACGAGGCTCCTGACACAAACGCTGGTCGTTTTCTCCGAAAAGCAACGGTCACTTATTCTAGGGACAACGGTCGTTTCTCCGTGAGACGTGGGTCGTTTAAGCTCGGGGTGGGAGGAAAGACCACACCCAAGCGCACCGTTGGGCAGTACCTGAGGTTGAGTTCCTGCCGGCCTTTTTCAGGGTTTGCCAGAGTTTGTAGTTCGGTAAGCCCGCTCCAACGGATCGCGGTAATGCACCCTGCCCTGCAATCAATAAATCATAAATAACGTACTGCCCTGAGGGGCCCTTACTTCCGGCGAAACTTCATTTCACCCGAACGCCCCTCACACGACACGGTTTTGTCTTTCCAACTTCCATTTACCGGTCATTTTTGACTTCGGAGGCTCTAGAAGGTAGCTCTGTTGTGCCTCCAAACCGAGCTATTATCTATTGTGTGCAGTTTCCCTGATGACCAATTATACACTGTCCATGCTTGTTTTTACCCTTACATTGCGTCCATGTTGACCTACATCAGGCTCGACACTTGATCGTCTTGTAAGTTCCCGTTCGCACTGCCGTTCGCACGGCCGTTCGCACCTAGAGATAGCCCCTCGAATACAATCCGATGTGTTCAACTCCAACTGGGTTCTGATGTCCGAGCATAATTTCGCGCACCGTCCTGGCTAGTATTTACTAGTAAAACACGCTGAGAACGTCCCTACAGTCACCACGTCTCATTCAGATATACTGTCCTTCACGACCTCTACTAAATCAGCCCTTTCTGACTGCCTGTTGTTCACTGCTTAATGTGAAACAAGGTCATCGCCACCTGCTTCCATGATGCAAGAGAAAAACGGACTAGATCTGCCCATAAAACTTCAGTAGTGTTTGAAGCCCGGGGAAATATTACGACGCCGTCAATAGTACGGAAATCCTGCATTACACGGTCTGAGCGGGTCACTACGAAAACTCGTCTGGCGCGTCGTTATAAAGCTCTAGAATTCTCTTCCAGCTCGTGTGGATAGGGAATCTAGGGTTGTGTGGTGCGCATTAGCTCAATGATCTTTTATGGCGACGATAGTCCTTTACATTTTCCTATCTGACTCACCTTCAGTTTGCAGTGCATTTTAATGACACGAAATGCTTGATCTTCTACTTGTTTAGCTCCTTCCTCTTTCTCTTTTTGCTTACTGAGTCCACTTTTTCTCTACTTGACGTAAGCAGCCCCTCAGGGAGTGATAGCGCAGGCAGGATAGGTTGGAGACATTCAATGCAATGCCCTGGCCTTGACTGGGAACTGCTATATTTGTGGTCTTCCCTTTGGGGTCCTCTTTTGATTGCCCTAGTCTCATCTCCTAGGAATAACCGTTCGCGATGCTTATAACTTAGTTACGCAGCATTGAATTTCTCACCCACTCTCACGGTGTGTTCTCAGGCCAAACGCAACGGCCGCACATTCAACTATCTACTTTTGTGATACTCCCCAATGGCCGTTAAGATGTCACCCTGAATACCTTGGTTTAATATGCAACCGTATTGGTACATGAGCGAACACTGCTGCTAATTACACCTTTCCAACGGGGCACGTCGGTTTTCTGTTCAATGACCAAGGTGATTTTCCCGGCGTCTAATTTCTGGCAGAGCCGATCCACAGGCGTTCCTCAGGGAGGCTGCTTTCTAACATGGATGGACCATTCCTCATTTTTTTGTGTGTTGTACGATGCTTGTGACTCACTTTTACCTGCAACATGATGTCGCTAATCAACAGGTTGTTCCTATTTCTAAAAAGTAGAGGTCTAACAAGAGGTCCTGCTTGGATTGGACAAACATTTGAGGTCTTTGATGAATAAAGACGCACAAATTATGGGATCGATTCAAGTGTTATCACAATCGACGGCGCAACTACTTGCAGTACAAAAACGCTTAGAAACCTTTGTATACGGAAGAAACGGGAGCATCGCCAAAACTACGAATTACAGTTAGCATGTGCAGATCCAGGTGCTCCCCAATAATGTTTTCATCATCTGAAAAGGGCTCTACCAAAGGTGGTAATGGCATTCCAGCTCTGTATTTCAGTGAACACGCTGTTTACTTCAGGAGGATGCGGCTGCGAAAGTCGAATCTTTATTCAACGTCTTCATCCGTTTTACAAAATGAAACTCCGTTTTCTGACGTAGTACTCCCGTGCTCATCTTTGCTGGATCATCTCGAGATCAGTACGGAAAACTGTTTACTCAATTCCCTTCATTCCAGTTAAGTTCCGAACACCTCGCCCGGGTCTGAAGGCCTGCACCCACTGTTTCTCGCAGAACGTGGCTAAGTACATTCCAGCCCCAGCTTCTCAAGGGTTTCGTTGCTTCCTTGAATCCGGACGCCGTCCATCAGCCTGGAAGCTGGGCATTGTCAAGCCCATAGTTATAAGGAGGGAACCGCCAAGACCAGCAAAACTATCGTCCCGTTTGCCTAACATCAGTAATGTGTAAAATTTAGAAACGGAGTTCTGAAGGTGTGCCTCAGCCTTTATTTGGACGTACCGGAATGTGATTTCTACTGCTCAGCCATGGCTATTCCGTAAGTCCAACAAGTCTCGTGAGGGTACCACCAAAATTTGTTCGATTGCCAGAGAGGAAATGGGGCGGCGGACCACTCTGGGATGGGCTGGCAAACGTATATGGATGTTTATCTACGTAGATTTCCAGCAAAAAACGTATTGTGTCAAAGGTACCTTACGAGTCGGCTATGCTTTTGTGCCAAACTTCAAAAAGCCAATATGGTGTCTCATGGGATGGTTTTGTGTCGTGTGAACTTCAGGATTTCCCATGTCAGACCGAGTTGTATCGCGTGTTAAAGGTCAAAACCCCCATACGTCATTCACCCTCCGCCGTCCCTATGAGCCAGAGTGGCAGTATCCGTCAGGGCTACATGTTTCTTGGTACCTGAGTTGTTTCAAATTCTATCGATTATACAGCGACCGTCCTGTACAACCCACCGGATCGCAATGCTTGATACTATGCAGAGATGATATTGTAAAGAAATGGATGGATGGTAAACCAGCGCTTGAGGAAGCTGACCGTCTCCATAACTACAACTGGATCTCGAGACTGCAACGATTTGGTCTCGTTTAACGATGGCATGTATGTCCCTATTAAACTCGCTGATACAAATGTTTCATGTACTAATATAACTTCCCAATAGGGTTGCTAACAGAGTAACCATTTCGGTGCTTTACCACCTAGGTGGTTAATTACGCTTAATAATAGTTGAAACAGGAAATGAGGACCATTGGTGATTATGACGGATGCTGATGAATCTAAAAAAGAACACCCAAGATCACTTTGAGAAGAACGGTTTGCTGCGGCTAATGCTAACAGACTACATGTGTTTTCTATCCGAAGAGGCTTCCACGCTTGACGCCATGGAGATCATTACAGTACTTATCTTTTTCCACCCCATGATGCCGTCTCCAATCCTACGTAATATAGGATTACCCTCCGCCCGCAGTTCATCCATCCACTTTTCAGAACAGCTTGATACATGGGCTTGGATATGAGATAAATGGACAGGCGACTGGCGCGGTTCTAAGTTATGTGTCTTTTGAGTTTCCGACAACCGAGCCCAAAAGTCACCCTTCGTCTCCTAGCATTTGACATTTGGTTACTCCCTGGAATAATCGCAGGCGTCGCTCGAGGGCGATTCTTGGATCTAACCGCTCGGGGGTGGCGCAAACTTTGCGAGGCGAGATAAGGAAAACGTAGCACCAAGAGATTAATCTTCCAGGTATATCACACGGACGTGTACGACTCGGGGCCACTGCAGGAAACTGGTATCAAAAACCAAGGAGACATCAGTACTTACGCTCCGTAGTTGACAACTAACGACAGCGTATGTGTGGAGAACGGACGGGTAACATGACTTGGCACCTAATTCCGGTCCGTCGACAACAGCGGATTACGGAATGAAAGATTCTAAAACGAATGGATGGATATATTAAAACCTCTTGAATTTTTTTGCAAGGGAACTAATTGTTATCATAAGTAACTGTGACAATTTAATGTTTAAAAGCAGATGCGGCGCCATACACACTGCTATGAAATGGGAGGTGTATGGATGCTCTGACAAAGGTCTTTCAACCTTCTGCTCTCTATAATACAATGATTTTACAATGAATGATGAATTGGTGAAGGAACAAGAGTAGCTGCGGATTAACGTTTATATAGGTACCACAGATATTATCAAGACCGCCGGCACCATCCTGGTTTTAAAAAAACGAGCAGCAGAAGAAGAGAACATACACACGAGACAAATTCAAATCTTACCAGACACAACTTGGAACACCGTCCTTTCATTGTAGTTTGGAACCTTGGGATTGTATTGAACCACAAGAGGTACTACTAGTACTGGTGGAGGGGGGGGGGGGGGGGTAAATACGCTGACACTAAAGCCGATAGCGAGGCGTGTTTAACTAAACTGTCTGCGCTCAGGAGCTTGAGACGGGTCGGGCCAGCACCTTGTACTCTAGTGTTTTTCTCCTTTACTAATGCCCACAAACCCTGTATGTAATCGCTTTTTGTCACGCCGACAATTGTATAAACAAGCTTTTCCATTCCATATTGACTCATTATCTCTACTTTTGACTGTGTTAAGTACGACTTAACCCTTCCAGGTAGCTGCCACAGTCTGGCGTTATCATCACACTACTCTTCCTGGAGCCAGCCCCGCGATTTTATTTTATTACAGATAACTTCAGTTTCAGTGTGACATAACTATATGTCTAGCTTATAAGTGAGAATAAACTAATTGGAGTTGATTTATGAAATGGACGCATTTTTTTCTGCATTTGGACAGCTGTGTTTTGGGTGATTCTGAAACTCACCCTGCTTGTTCAATGATCACACACCATGTACCGCCGGTACTACATTAAGGTTACACGTATGTCTGCTGAACTACGAATATGAGCCTATAATTGTACGTTCTGGGCCTGAAGGTCACATCAAAGGCCAGCAAATATATCAGAGTGGATTGCTTTCTGAGCTTAACATATCGCAAACTGTATGACTAAGGACCGCACAATCGATTGGGGTGGAGTTCTGTAGCGCTGGATAAGTGCTGGATAGAAAATTGGTTTATCATGGACACACTGTGGTCCAATTGACCGCCTACCGCCGCAAGCCGGCGTATACATTGTGTAGGGTCCACGGCGCGATCAATAAACCGGAACCCTTACCATGGACTATTCCCGTCACCAGGACCATGCACCACCTACCCCAAGTGACGGGTCCTCCAACATCAGACTCATAGAGCCCATGATCAGACACCGCTGTTCGCTATTCTACACCCCAAGCATCTCACGACTGAAACTCGAAATCGCATCACCGAACACTCTTCGGACGTACAGTTGTTCTCCCTTCCAGACTACGGTAAATTACACCCAAGTATCGAGCTTTCGTTTCAGTGACTCACGCTCTAGGGGGGAGTTCTGTAGCGCTTGTACATATCTTTCTTCCCAATTGTACTTTCCTATTCTCACTTCCATTATTATTGTACAGTTTTGTTTTAACTGACCAACGACCGATACAACACTTTTTCGGGTTTCGATTCGCCTTCTGGTTTCGGCTACGCGTGTTGTGCTGTTGGTCGTCGTCTGTCTGCTGGCCTCGTCCATCGATCATCGGATCTAACGCGTCGATTTATTGTGCCGACTAAGTTCCGTCTTCCGACCAGATTGTGCGACTAACTGACAGCCTAGCGAAGATCGTGCTTTACCTAAGGTCAGCTACAGCATTCTTATTTATAGACTGAGTTCTTATATGTAGTTAAGCCCTTTCCGTTTGGCCTTTCCACTACATATTTGGTGACCCCGTTTTCTTTTTTTGAAAGCTCAGAACTCCTTTTTTGTGACTTGACTATGTCGGACCACGATCCCCGCACTGACATTTCAGAAAATTTTGTTGGTTTCTCCTTCCCTGCCTTCGATTCATCTAATCCTCACGTGTGGTTTTTACAGTTGGAAGCTCTTTTTCGCATACGCCGTATTACTTCTCAGTCCTTAATGTTCGCACATGTCACTGCCCAGCTTCCTACCCACATCGCAACTGACCTTATAGACTTGCTCGATCCGATTCCGGCTGACGCACCTTACGATAAACTCAAAGCCGCCGTATTAAAGCGCACCACGGCCTCCGACGAAGCTAGACTTCGACAATTACTTTCCGGTCTTGAACTAGGTGATCGCACGCCATCACAACTTCTCAGGCACATGCGTACGTTGGTCGGTTCCTCTAAGGTCGATGACACGATTCTGCGACAGCTCTGGACGAAATGTCTTCCATCGAACACCTCAGCTCTTCTCGCCGTCTTCGCAGATGATTTGTCTTTGGACAAGCTGGCTGAAACAGCAGACAAAGTTCATGAGTACTTTCATAAACCCTCAGCATGTCACGCAGTTGAGTCGACCACTAACGCGGATCTTAGGACTGACCCGATTGAAACCATTTCTGAGAGGTTATCGAAGCTGGAGCTCGCCATCTCGAGCATTAATCGCTACCGTGGTAGAAGCCCTAGACGCTCCTCTCGAAGTAGACGTAGTCCCGCCAGGAGTTCGAAACGTCATTTCTGTTGGTACCACCACCGTTTTGGCGATGATGCAAGGAATTGTCGACCTGGTTGTAACCATCCGAAGTCATTCCACAAACCGCAGCAGGGAAACCTCCACGCCAGCCAGTGATGGCGACGGCTGCGTCTGGCCAATCTTACAGTCGCCTACTTTACGTCTACGATTCCTCAACCAATTTGAACTTCTTGGTTGACACCGGTGCCGAGGTCAGCGTTATTCCTCGTTCTGCAGAAAAACGCAACCTACTTCCAACCGGACTGACATTGCAGGCGGCGAATAATACCAAGATCCATACATACGGCCAGAAAATGTTGACTCTTAACCTTGGTCTTCGTCGAAGTTTTCCCTTTGTTTTCCTCATCGCTGACGTCCAACGCCCCATCCTTGGTGTTGATTTTCTTACCAAGTTTGGCCTGATCGTGGACCCGCGTAACCGTAAACTGTGCGATAGTTTGACATCCTTGTCCGTTTCGGGTAAAGTCACTTCGATCAGTTCGATCGGTCTTCGCTTGGCATTGCCCGCCGACAATGTGTTTACCAAACTATTACTGCAGTTTCCTGCTCTTTGTCAATCGTCTAATGACTTTCCTGAGCCTAAGCACGAAGTTACGCACCACATCTTAACACATGGACCGCCAGTAACCGCCCGACCTCGACGATTACCTCCAGACAAGCTCGCTACTGCCAAGGCAGAGTTCGAACATATGCTTCGTCTCGGTATCGTTCGTCCTTCCAATAGCCCATGGTCCTCCCCGCTTCATATGGTTCCCAAAAAGTCCAGTGGCGACTGGAGACCTTGCGGAGATTACCGTGCACTAAACAATGCCACCGTCCCCGATAGATATCCGGTTCCGCACATCCATGATTTTTCAACTGGTTTACATGGAAGAACAGTTTTCTCTAAGATTGACTTGGTGCGTGCATACCACCAAATTCCGGTTGCTCCCGACGATATTCCGAAGACCGCTATAACCACGCCATTTGGTCTTTATGAATTCGTTCGCATGCCATTTGGTCTACGAAATGCCGCACAGACTTTCCAAAGGTTTATCGATCAAGTTCTTAGAGGGCTCGACTTCGTCTACGCCTACATTGACGATATTCTTGTGGCCAGTTCCAATCATGATGAGCATCTGTCACATCTCCGATCGATCTTCGAACGCTTTGCTCAGTACGGCGTTACGATCAATGTTGACAAATGTGTTTTTGGCCAAAGTTCTGTTGATTTTTTGGGCCACCGAATTGATTGCAATGGTATTAGTCCACTCCCCGAGAAAGCACAAGCGATTGCAGACTACCCCATGCCTCAATCTTTCAAAAGTCTCCGTCGTTTTCTCGGCATGGTGAATTACTACAGCCGTTTCATACCAGATTGCTCTGGGCTACTCCAGCCATTGACCGATTTACTTAAAGGCAGGTCACGAAAATTCGAGCCCACTCAGGAAGCTATCGATGCATTCGACAAGATCAAGCACGCGTTGTCCAACGCTACCGCGCTTAGTCATTTGAGGACTGATGTTGACGCCACTCTGATCCTCAAGACTGATGCATCTCAGACCGCCGTTGGGGCTGTTCTCCAGCAGGTAATCAACGGTCAACCTGAGCCGCTATCCTTTTTCTCTCGTAAACTCCAGCCAGCACAGACGCGATACAGCACATTCGGTCGAGAACTTTTAGCTATCTACCTTGCTATCAAACATTTTCGGCATCTGCTTGAAGGTCGCACTTTTACCATTCTTACAGACCATAAACCACTTGCCTTTGCTTTCCGTGGTTCATCCGACCGTTTCTCCCCCAGAGAAATTCGTCATTTGGATTATATTTCACAGTTTTCTACCGACATTCGCCATGTCGATGCTGCCAATAACGTTGTCGCCGATGCCATGTCACGTATATGTCTTCACGAAGTTTCACGGCAGAAGATTAACTTAGAAGACATAGCAGCTCATCAGGAAGGAGATCCTGAGTTTGTGCAACTGAGATCAAATCCGTCGATCAAAATATCACAGTTGCCAATCCTTAACTCAGACTCCAAAATTTACTGTGATATTTCTACTGGCAAGCCCCGGCCTTTTGTCCCTCAGCAGTACCGCCGAATCGTCTTTGACCACCTGCATGGAATCTCACACCCGAGCATCCGAGCCACCGTCAAGCTAATTACTGATCGCTTCATTTGGCACAACATGCGCTCCGAGATCCAGCAGTGGGCCAAACATTGTATCACTTGCCAAACCAGCAAGATCCACCGTCACACGATTACCGTCCCCGGCACGTTTGCTCTTCCCGACGCTCGTTTCAAACATGTTCATCTTGACATCGTTGGACCCTTGCCTCCATCCAACGGTTTTGTCTACTTATTGACATGTGTTGATCGTTATACGCGTTGGCCACTTGCCGTGCCTTTACGTGATGCTTCTACAGAAACGGTGGCGCGAACATTCATTGAGAATTGGATTTCCGTCTTTGGCACGCCAGCCACTATTACTACCGATAGAGGGTCCCAATTCAATTCGGCCTTGTTTCGTGACATGAACCGCTTGCTCGGTTGTTCCCACCTACGGACAACCGCCTATCACCCAGCTGCTAATGGCATCGTTGAACGTTTCCATCGTCAACTTAAAGCTGCACTTACTGCTTCACAGTCGAACTCACAATGGTCAGAACGTCTACCGATTATCTTGCTTGGTATTCGTAACACCATTAAAGAAGACATTGGCTGTTGTCCCGCTGAGTTGGTCTTTGGCACTACTCTCAGGCTTCCTGGAGAAATGGTGCTAGACTCAAGGGTTACTGGAGAAGTTGATCCGACCTCGTACGTCACACGCCTGAGGCAGCACTTCAGTTCAATTCGTCCAACGCCACCTCGAATCAGTCCTCGGAGTCAACAGGTACACCCGGATTTGCGCACTTGCCCCTTCGTTCTCGTGCGCGTCGATTCCGTCCGTAAACCTCTGACACCGCCTTACGAGGGCCCCTTCAAGGTTGTTGCCCGGAAAGAGAAGTACTTCGTGCTGGATAGAAATGGTTATCAGGATACTGTGTCTATTGACCGCCTGAAGCCGGCGTACATCGAGTCGCGACCTATACCGAAACCCACAGACATTCCTGTCACCGACCAGCCCACCTTCCCAAGTACGCCTCCTACTCAGCCCATGTCTGACACCTCTGTTCCCTCTTCTGCACCCCAAGCATCTCACGACACAAACTCGAAATCGCATCATCGAACACGCTTCGGACGTACAGTTGTTCTCCCTTCCAGACTACGGTAAATGACACCCAAGTATCGAGCTTTCGTCTCAGTGACTCACGCTCTAGGGGGGAGTTCTGTAGCGCTTGTACATATCTTTCTTCCCAATTGTACTTTCCTATTCTCACTTCCATTATTATTGTACAGTTTTGTTTTAACTGACCAACAACCGATAACACACTTTTTCGGGTTTCGATTCGCCTTCTGGTTTCGGCTACGCGTGTTGTGCTGTTGGTCGTCGTCTGTCTGCTGGCCTCGTCCATCGATCATCGGATCTAACGCGTCGATTTATTGTGCCGACTAAGTTCCGTCTTCCGACCAGATTGTGCGACTAACTGACAGCCTAGCGAAGATCGTGCTTTA
>CALYDF020005948.1:0-13943 GCA_944474145.2 Dicrocoelium dendriticum | reverse complement strand
CCCCCCCCCCCCACCCAAACACCCAATACCCCCCAACACCCCCCATGGCTTGGGTCCCAAAACAGGGCTGTATAAGGTTGACGTGAAATGACGCCGAACTCTAGACCAAATTCGATATGACGGCCAAGCCCGTAATCATCTACTTTTGACATTCTTTGCGGTAGCTGCAACTACCGGAGCATGGTGCTACTTTTGCAGTGGATATCCGTGCATCTGTATCCACAGGGACAAAACGGTTAGCAACGCAGCGGCCTCATCGGCTAAGCTATTTCTACACAGTTATAACGTCTGACACATCCATTTCTGGACACGGCAAACGCTTTCAGATGCACACGAGACCCGTGCCATTACCCGGCTGACTTCGTGTGTATGTTTCGATGTGTGGATTGAAGCCAGCGAGAAAAAGTTCATTGGTCTGAAAAAGTAATCCTGCACATCCCATAAAACCTTCAGCTAATTTAGGTCGTATGTGTGTAGCATCACCAGTTTGTCCGACAACGTTTTTGATTTGCCTGCTCAGATAAACCCGACGGTAAACATCATTCACGTTAACCTAACTGAATTGGCGATCACTATGGCACGCACTACTTGCTCAAGTCCTTCGCGAGGAGCCATACTCCAAAATGAGGAGCTTTCAGGAACTCAGCCTGGCGCGCTTGTAAGGTCGGTCCGAGCGTGCACGCCTGGGATGTTTACGTTACTCAACAGAACCATTGCGCCAAACTGATATGCAAAGACGAACTACATGGCTACCCCTGACGTGATCATATGAGGCACCAGAGGTGCCACATGGGCTGATATCACTTCAGTACATATAAGGACAAATTCCCTCTAAAATCGGTCAACTCTACACGAGCCAACGAATCACTGACTTCCTTATGTTTTAGCGCTGCTATATCGTACTCAAACTGCAGGTAAGATAAGCTATTGGATGACCGAAAATATTGGGACTCCATAGTTAGTAGCACTTGGCCATGCTAAACCACCTAGCATAGTGTACGTCGTAGAGTACCCGAAATCGGACCACTCCAGTGAACCACGGCTACAATGGTTGACCTTACAGTCAGGAGACGATGAAGAAGTGTTTTTCTCTCAGCTACTCGTCGTCGGACTACTCCGCGTGGCGGTTGGACTTTCCCCGACCTCCCTTGGTAATGAGGGTCTGCGGAGAAAACAAAAACAGAATGATTGACACCAGCTGAAGAGAGAAAATCTCTTTTTATTCATAGTGACCTTGTGTCTTAGGATTCGGTTGAACAGCGCTTAAGCTCATGACTGAGAGGAATGGCGCTAAATTCATCATGCGCTCTCATTCGATAACGTGATCGCGAAATGTGAAGCAAGGTTACTCCCATGACCAAATTGATGAGTGTTTTGCTCCAGTCGAAACACGCACTTGAAACACCATACATTGGTGTAACAAGCTCTCTACATTTGCGCTAAAAGGTTTTTAACACCAAAGTCCAGTTGGCGAAGAGAGCGCAAAGTCATCGAGGTTTAACAGTGAGCCCCGTAAGTCTTACTTCCGATACTGAATACTGTGAAGCACAACCAACTGCAAAAGGAGAACCGACTTGCGCAGTAATTAACAGAACCGGTACTTTAACTTGTGAGCTTTCTAGCAGTCAATTTGAAATGGCTCATGTTGTAGTGTCAGCAGCTTCCCAAAAAAACTGATCAATTGCCACAAGGGTTGGCTTTAGCACACACCTGACACCCTGGTCTTCAGGTATGCTTCCGAGAATGGAAGCCCTCTCATGTTTGTACGCATATGTACAGGGCAAAGTAAATTATCTGAGCTATAGCTGCTTCAAGTCTCCATGTCGTCTGAACTGAGCATGATAACTGATACCTAGCTAGAAGAGGAAACCGCTGATTGCACGATCGCTTTACCAGGCATGCCCGCCTTACGTAAAGATCGACGTAGTATGGCAAGTTGCGTAAGTTTCTACCATCGTGGTGCCCTACATTTCCAAATCGTTAATGACCCAGAGATTCAAGCTGTCAACTGGCATTGGATTTCGTGATACATGTTCAGTTGACTTCTTATACAATCCTCCGATGTCCACTCTGGAAATGGAGAGCGGTCTAGCTTCTATTCTACAGACTCTCCTCGCCCAGGCTAACAGTCCTACTGTCTTGCACCCTGTAGATAGCCCGGCTTCACTCAGAGAGCAATGTAGGGCTGAACTGTAAGAGCTAGTTGCTGACCTACCACTTCATAACCGTGTTAATTCAAGAGAGGGAACAAACCGGTTATTTTGGACGGCAATGGGAAACGTACGATTGAAAAAATAGCAGTGAGTAGGTCATTGTGGAGGAAACGAGCATACAACACTACTAAGCAATTACGTCTGTTACGCAGAGCACTTTAAGGGGGACATCAAGGAGGTACGCTCAGTGACACATCACAGCATCCTATCAGGCTTTATCAAGGCCACAGATAAACGATTCCTAATTGATCATACCCCCGATGCCGCTTGGGTGGGGAATTTGTCGACAGGTTCAACACGCTATTAACTGATCCCACATTAGCACAAGAAATATAAATCACTTCTGGAGGAGTAGGATGCGGAAAGCAATAATGTTAAGACGTTCACTATGACAAGTATTCAAACACAATAGGAACACTGATCACATTAAGTATTGCATAACAAAGTGAAAAGATTGTGCCAGATTGGTCAAGATTTGCAAACTGATGCACCAACAGCATTTAGCAAAGATGTTCGGCGCTAGCAATAAGGTACATCACAAGACCGCAAAAAATACTTCGCAAGTTGATGCTAGGTACCTAACCTCTAAACACCAATAGTGGACAGCCACATACCGTGTAAGATGCAGCGAACGCTCTTAGTCGTCAATTCGCTTGATTACAGCAGCAGATTTGCTGAATCGCGTGATGTCACTACACCTGCACAGTTCTCCTGGTCCGGGCTACATACGTCCCAAGTCATTGAAGATGACTGCCAAGAGCTTGGTTGAATCGTTAATGTGATTTTGCGAACGCTATCGTGACAAGATACAACTTTCAACTACATGAAATTTTGGAGCAATCACTCTCACATACAAATGAGCAGTCCCGTTATGACCGAATACTACCACCGATTATTCTTCTTTTGGAGCTTGCTAAACCCATATGACCTGTCATTTTATAGGCATTCACATGATATTTGGAAAGTTGCAATAGAATCGTATAGTAATAAATAATAACGTGCCAGCTGTACGCCTTAGCGGCGCTTCGCTGCCGTGCGACCACTAGCAGTCGCACGCGGACTGAGTATACCGTGAGGACGCCCACCCCTATGCGGATTCGAACCCGCGCCTCAAGGTTACGAGACAAGCTCGTTGCATCTAATCACGTCTTCCGCCTAAAGAGTTCATGCACCACGAACATATTTTAGTCGGTTCCATCTGGTCGGAATCCATCGATGCTGCGGAATTACTTGATGCTGCGTGCCTGATTTCTCAAAGGCTTTTGATCGCCTAGATCATCGCATTCTATTTTACAAGTTTCAGGGCTATTGAATCGGTGACCGTGTGGTGGAATGGATACGTGCATTTCCACTTTCAACTCCACTTGAATGTGCGAGTTCGTAGCGCCCACTTCGAACCAAGAGGTGCACTGTGGCACCCGCAATGCACCGCACTAGGGCCACGGCTAATCTTAGTGCTCATAAAATACCTCGCTGTACTGTTGGCGTCAAACATGCTACTCTTTACGGACTATCTCAGGATTTGAAGAGCAATCAAGGGAGTAGACGACCACCAGCGCTGCGAGATGATATCGGCAGCGCTTGTGAGTTTTCAGCTCATAGCATGCTCAATTTTAACGTTGCCAAATGTTTACTATTGTGCATACGCTACCCAAGGAACTACAAATATTTGCTAGGAGAACCCGTATTGCAGTGCGCCTCCGGTAACTAGCAAATTTTAGTGTTGGTACCGGAGTATGTAGGATGCTGAAGACATTCCAAGAAAGCATTAAATTAATCTAGACAACACTTAGGCCGCATACAAAGGTTGTTTGGCTGAGTTGATTCTACCTTATATATGCAAATGATCAACCCTTTCTTTTGGGATCTGGATTAGTCCATCCACGTATGATAGTCTTAGTAAAACATGACTTCATGAGCTTAAGAATTTATGTCAAATGCCGTCACATCATCGATCACCGATTTCGACTAATAATTCGAGGTGTTTTCTGTTGAGTCTCATCTTCTGTGGGCCGATCTTATATTGATGTATTAAATCCTCAAGGATCCTAACCAAAAATTTGACAACTATTAAAACTGAACCAAAACACAGAGGTCACCACTTAGAATTAATCACTAATTATAGCCTGTTGGAAAGCCGCTGGAATGTCTTCTCAATTCGACCATCCAAAAGAAGAAACATTATTTCACATTTTGTCATCGCCGCACGTAGGTTAGTCGAATTACAAATCTTACCCAATGACGCACTAAAGCACAAACATTACTTGATTCAGGCTGTTATGCCGCCACGTGACAACATAGCCAAACTGTGTGTAAAGGTGAAAATCACGATGATCCCACTGATAAGCATTACCATTTCGTGGTTTATTCACCTTTTGGTCTTAAGGTATACCTACGGAAATTGTTAAACATGTGCTTTTTTCGGTTATAAGACAATTATTCCGTTACTAAAGCACCAACAAGTATTGAATTAAAATGCAATATTAATCTTAAAACGTACCGGCGCATCAAAGAGTTCCGCTGAGTGGAGGGTGGACTCCCTGTTATCCACGCGAATGATGGCCTGGCGTCAAATAAATAAGAGACAGACAACCAGCTTCGTCAACAGTACATCCGTACCTTCAGGAGTGCACCGCCACTCACTCACCTTTGAAACATACCGCACAACCAGACATGCTTCACTGCCGTGAATGTGATGGAAACACTATTGTATTTAGACATTCACAGCTCTGCTGGTGTGCATGATGGAAGGCAATAAATATAGCCGTCATGACCATGGACGATGCTTTGACGAAATACAGAGCCCCACAATGTGGAAACACTGAATGACGATCGCGTAGAGATCTCTGTCTACCATCCAATAACTCTCCCTCCGGCGTCATCCAAACTTATGGATGGTGCTATTGCACTGACGCTCATGGGATTGCTTGTAGGTAACAACATCGTGGTGCCACAGCAACACGGGTTCCACTACAATCGGTGAAGCATCTCACTGCAAGTAAGAACTCTACATATAAAACGACACGTATGTGATGTGCACGTACAGCCGAGCCTCAAGGCTTGCGTGATTACACACCCAACAGATAGTAACTTGTGATGACCGATCAAAACACGCTACAAACTTGCTGCCAACCTGAGCAAGTTGGACGGAATCTGTCAATGCCAGAGTAGGAGCAGACATCGTTCACTTGAACTTCTCAAAAGGCTTTCGCCGCCCGGACCACTGCATTCTCCATTACAGGCTTCAAAACCCCTTGACAAGTGAGGCTTGTCGTGTGCCTTGCGCGTTCTTTTATCGGCACTTTGTTTCTGTTCTGTGAGTTTCACCCTATCTATCCCACGGGAATTGTCAAACCTTTACTTTTATATCCGTTATAATTCATTGCTGCATTATTTCATAAACAGCTTCCTCAATCAACATCAGGAGAGTGTGAAAGCTTACAGCAACTTTCCCCTACTCAAATGATATCCAGTGTTGTTCACCCAAAGGTCGGTACTAGGACCACGCTCAGTACTAGCATTCATCAACCATCATTCTATTGTACTCCAGCTGAACTTCCTACTATTTGCAGACAATGTCAAGACCTGACTTGACATCATGACAGTGGACGATAACACAGCACAGTGTAGTGAACTCGACAAAGCCCTTAGTTGGTCATCCCAGATGGGGCTCCAGTTTAACGGGACGTACGTACGGGCGTACGTCATCAGAGTAGCCACAGATATGAACTTGGGGAACAGCAATTTCAACGTGCGTCCTAGGAAAGTGATCTCGGGGTAAGCACACAGTATAAATTTGTCTGCTCGAAATAGACTGCGAAAACGCCAAAAGATAGTCAGTTAACACCTGGGACTTTTATGGAGGGTGTTTCGGAGGGTTGAGCTTTCTAGCTTTTCGTAAATACTGAAAACTTACGTGACGCCTCATGTAGTTTATGGTGTCAACGCCTGGCCTCTCTGCTGCAAACACAAAGTTGATGCAGTTGAAGCTGCACAACACACATCGATGAAATCCGTTACAGCTTTGTTCCAATACACCTACCAACACAGACTGCAAGCTCTTACATAGTACAGCGGTGATTATCAGCGTCCTTGTGGAGATCACCTAACAGCGTACCTAGCACTGGCGAACCCCATTCAGCATTGTCGCTATCTGTTGCTACTGAACCAAAATACCAACTGAGGTACCACCAGCTCAAATTTGTCAGGCACTACAGTTAACCTGTTTAGCGATAAACGTTTTCCCCCCTTCGGATTTCGCGGACATGGAACACTGTGCCAACCCAGGTTATTTTTGATTCTATGTTAATATTCGTTCGAAAGACGTTTTGTGGACACGCATCCCGTCTGCGGTATGTGATTTAGCCTCAGCCGGAAGACGCAGTAACGTAAACCAGTACGTTCACCAGCCCACTGTGTAATGACAGTGTGGAAACCTAAATCTGTGTTTAGATGAATAACATGGTGAGCCACTTAAAAACCAAATCCCTCCATTTTTGCTGTCATATTCAACTTTGGTTTTGTAATACTCATTCCAGTCATCCTACTAGACTCGTTAAACCACCCCAGTTTTAGCCGTAACAAATCATTTTTCATGGTTTATACTTGCTGTGTATTATGACCCGCAGTCGTTTCATAATCACAACCACTTCTAAGTTGTTCCAATCCCAACCTCTAGTCATCCTCCTTCTAACGACGCACTTTGCATGTTGTCCCATTTCATGTTCCTGCTACAGATCGCTCCATCCAGGTACTAGTTCCATGGACAAGAATCAGCTGTAAGGCTGCTGGAGATTTTGGAAAATGGTGTAGAACTCCAATCTGTTACGTTGCAAGCCCTGCATAACTTTCCTCAATTATGATTGAGCAATCAAAAGGGCGCGTAAGGTTTACACGAACCATTGTGTTCTTACCAAAAACTGGCGTTAACTTGTATGTCCCCATATAATAAAAATCACCGTCTTGATTTCGCAATTAACTAGCTTCTAATACACATGCCTTTCTTCTCTTTTTACTATCACTACCCGAGGAACAACTTGTTCACTCAGTGGAATTGCAGGAAAAAGGTCCAACTAATGGCCTGTTTTTAAGACACGGACACAGATGTTGGGCTCACCTTGCCGTTTAGAATCGAAGGATTTCCAATGTTTTACTCAGTCCCATACTATCATGCAGTCGCTCTAAATCGAAAGCAGTTTTCCATAACTGGGGAATGCTAACGTACAAAGATGAGATATAGAAACAATCCGTTACTGAGTAACATAACGTAGCCCCTGAATTGGCTAATAATTCAACTCCGATGAAACAAATCTGTTTGGGGATTCTCAAGTGCAGAGAGCGTAGAGCAGCAATGACGTGTAGTCATAATTCCAACTAAAAAACTTGCTGCGCAGTTCCGCATCCTACATATTGTCTAAGTGGACACAGTGATGGTGAATACAGTTAGCGTACATGGTCGACTCGGACAAACCTGGGAACTCTCTACACAACCACAAACATATGGCTTGATGTTGGTACCCAAAAGGAGTATCACTGCCTACTACAAGCTGTCAAATTTGGGCTAATAGAACAAAACGCTCTGCTACCCATAAAATCCTATCGAAATTGCTTAAGTGTTCGTGAACTTCCGGAGTGCAATTACGCTTTTCTTTTGTGTTTTGTACTAAATTCAAAGAAATTTTCATCGCACACCGCAGTGTATTCGGGTGCGTTCCGCAAGCAACCCTTATATCTTGCTCGAAAACCCTGTTAGGTTAACCGTAGTTTAAACGTCCTGCACTGACTTTGCCAAACTGTTGCGTGTGTGCTCACAATAAAGAACAATGGTTGTGGACACTTCTAAAGTGTACCCACAAATAAAATGTCAATGCCTAACAAGTCATGTAGGATGGCGCCGTTGTAAAGCACATATACGAAGATAAATGTTGCCACCAGTATGGACCGCTGAACTGCATACGCACTATGCTATTCACAGAGACCTTAATGTAAATCAGTTTATATGAGAAGACCGCTGAATACAACGTTTATTTTTATTTGAAACCAGTATCCGAGTGACAGGCTACATCGCGCAATGCATATGGCTTTACGTATTGGCAAGTTGTTTTAAACTGTGGATAACGGGAATGTAAAACTTTATGAGTCGGGAGGCCGCTCTATTGTTAACAGATTTGGTGTGGATAAGAACTCAGTGACGCATTATCCTATCTTAATAAGCGGCTAACTTCAGCAGGTGACCAACCCCAGGGCGACATAGTGACGTTTATAGGAGATGGTGACAGCCAGGTGGGAGGCCACATTAACTTTACCGGCCATTCAAGGAATGTTGTACTGGTTTCTCTCATTTCCACTCCTATGTTAACCGAACTAAAAGCGCAACTTTACGATGCATTACTGCACCCACATTACATGACTTTACTCATGTTATTGGGATATAGCACAATGTAACGAAAGTGTGTGAGCATGTGCAACATACGGCTAATCCGTCGATAAGCGTTATGTTTCGATATGCTCACTTTTTGATATTAATGTTTCCATCTAGGGAAGTTGGTGAGTATTTATTTTTACTAGCAGCAAATCCATTGTTCCACTGATTACAATACAGTAGGCCAGTATGAGGTCACAGTACAGACTTCAATCCTGTTTGCTGTACATTCCTATGGCTTCTGGCATAGACAGAACCAGGGCAAAACAATCTTAATTGTTTTTCTGTTTGGTGCGTCGGGTGAAGTCACATTACGCCTCTGCCAGGGGTGTCAAATTTAGTTGGTGTACCCCGCCGGGGACTCAGGTGCGTTGTGAGAAACTGCGAGCAGACGCGAGGGTCGGATTGCTGGAAGGCTGTCCACAACAGACCAAGCGTCGGTTCATGATTTCCTATACCACGGTTTGTTCCGAGCGGTCCAGGTTGTCTTGAACCACCAATCTAGGTCACGCCACGCAGCAAACGGCAAGTGTTGTCCCCAAGCATACAATGAACAATGAATTTATACTGGTTAAGAAGCGTTGCTTTACGAGTCCCGTTGGATAGTTGGTGGGGATATCGACATAACAATAATGATAATAATGATAGTAAAACAGATAGTACTTTAAATATGAAAATAAAGACTTATCGTTTGCTCCGCCATAGTCATGCAATCCGCTTAGGTTCACAGCACCCGTAGTTAACATCAAATAATTCCATGGTAAACTCCAGGTGTAGCATGGAGACGTAGTGCTAAGTGACAAAGTGTAAGTGGCTGAGTGCATCATCCAACCGTCTTTTAAATACTGTTAGTGTCGGTTAGTACTGTTAACTGAGACGACCGATTCTGGGAGAGCATTCCACGGGTGACAGACATGAATAGAAAAAATTTCTGCGGCACTCCAGAAGGCTATACTGTTCTGCGAGTTTCAATGAGTGGCCCCTCAATGTTGTATTGGTGCTGAGTAGCAGTAAAGGGCGGCACACATGATGTGGGTCTCGCAGAATCAAGTATTGCATAATCAGGTCGCCTAGTAGTCTGCGATAGCTTCCACTGAATATCCCCAATCGTTGCACCCTCTCCTGGCATGAAAGATTGCGCATTCCAATTACGTTCTTAAATGCCCGACGTTGTGGCTGCTACAGTGCATTAAGGTCGTGTTTCCGCCATGGATGCTAGGCTTGAATTACGTATTCGACATGGGGGTAAACATACGCACTGAGCATTTGTCGAAACATGGAGCAGTTTATTTGTCCAAAAGCCCATCGCAACAGTCCGACGTGTTGGTTCCCAGTCTACGAGGCCTTTTCGGATTGCCTGGAGCAACCTAAGTCATCTTGAACCAGGACACACAAGTCACGTTCGAGAGTTGATCGTTGTAGTACATTCGTTCCGGGAGGGTATGAATGGCTGCTCGGATGTCGGATGGAAACTACCTTGCATTTACTGATGTTGAAATGCAATAAGTTTTGGGTCGACCATTGATACACTGTATCTAAGTCACTCTGAAGCACATGTTGGTCGGTGTTCGCTTGGATCCTGCGCCAGATCTTGATATCGTCGGCAAACATTAGGAAGTTTGAAGCGATTCCCTGTGCAAGGTCATTAATAAACACCAAAAACCAACGTGCACCTAGAACTGAGCCTTGCGGCACACCACACTCAACTTGTATGGGGTCCGATAAAGAGCTCCGAACTCTGACCACTAATTGTCGTTGAAGTAGAAAGTTGGCAATCTAGCTTAAAATGGAGTTGCCGATCCCGTAATGCTGAAGCTTGGAGAGTAGTATCTGATGGTCTAGACGATCGAAACCTTCGAGAAATCCAGGTAGATCACATCAGCGCCTTCTCCAGCGTCAGCTGCCTCGGTCCAACTACTGCGGGTGATTAGTAAAGTCGCTGTACCTGACCGCTGTCTACGGAAACCGTGCTGCTCAGGCGTGTTGATGTTACAGTTTTCCAGATAGCATACCAGTGCATCGGCAGCTATGGATTCCATGACCTTGGAGAGTATAGGAAGTAGGGATACTGGGCGGTAGTTGGGGGGATCAGTTCTGCTTCCACCTTTGTGAATCGGGGTTATTATTCCAAGCTTCCACATAGCGGGAACTTGATTCTGATCTAAGCAGCGCTGGAAAACTGAGCTAAAGGTCCTGTCAGTTGGCTTGCTGCTGCTTCCAGTGCCTCTGAACGAATGGTGTCGGCACCCGGTGAGCTATGTTTGTATAGAGACGTCAGCTTTTGCAATACAGCCTCTGCGGTAAAAGTGATTTTGGTTAGTACTGGCGGAGAGACGACAAAGGTTGGTAGATCGCTTGGTGGCAGGACCCTTTGAAACGTGGTGACATATTGCATCCGTAGCACGTTTGCTGTTTCTACAGCCGTTCGTGTTGGACCAGTGGCTGTCCTGAGTGTGGGAAATTCGTTGCTCATGAAAATTAAAGCAAAAAGTATGCATTCATCGAGAATTCGAGAATCTGCTGCATAGAAGGGACAGATCAAAATGTGTTACAACCACTTCCTGCTATCGCATAAGCAGGGTAAAATATAAGCACAGATTTCATGTTTATGTAATCTGCCTGTCTGAAAGTATGCACGTCAAAGTAGCTACGTTTCTGGACATACAGAAACACTGTCCAAGTCTCGTTGGAGCTGACCGTCTTATCATGAACTATCGAGCTGTTTAGATTTCTTGCGGAAACTACCTATGCACCGGCATAGTCAAATAAATTGTATCCGAATAATTGGTTACTAGTGTACAGGGAATGCAAGAGACAGTGTTGGTCCAAGTGATCTCGCTGTTTAAGCAGCCACTTTGGTGGAGGGGGAACGAGAGATTAAAGACCCCGAAGCAGGAGATAACAGTATATCGTCAGACAAGTAACAGTGGTTACTTTCTCCCAAAAGGACGCACTCCGATCGTCTTACGGGACTTGTCAATCACTCTCATTTTTACCCGTTTTAAATCATGGTTCATTATTCGTTCTCTCTTACACTCCCCAGACAGAAATATATGGTATGAAACTTGAGCTCGGAAAGCCTAGGTTACAGGCCAGCACCTTGTATACTGTGGCACCCATCTCCGAGAGCGGCTATGACCACAACGATTTAGAATCTCGGCGTCAGTGTCGTAGATTGATAATTAATAAAAACGTATCATTGGCAATGTGTTGTGAGAAATGAGTGAAAGCTAATATTTACTCATTTCAAGTGTAGCGTTAGTGATTCAACTTCGTGAGAACTACCATGAGACAAGACGCAATTGAGTCCGAGATGGCTCGGTGCCATTCAAACACGAACGCTCACGCGATAAACTCTCATGTACTTGAAGATAGCATTTCAGTGCTATTTCCAGTACAAACGATCGACAAGGCAATCTGGATGCAGTTTAGTGATGGTATGTAGTCAAGTTGCTATCATATTCAGGTTTGAAAAATGGTAAATCGTTCCAACTCGTTCTGGTAGCACCACCGAGCAACATTAAGCCGACTCAGCTTCCACAACTAACCAGACGATTTAAATCGGTAGCAGCTAATACCCTCATACATATAACCAATAGGAGAAAGCATGGTGCATTAGCTGTTTTCTGCACGAATGTTCCAGATCCACAGTCTAATACCATGAAGAGGAAGTTGAGGGTAGACCAAAGCCAGTGGAAGTTCATTTGTGGTGAGATTGGAATGTCGACTTAGTTCACGACACTGAGATAAGTGATACGTCACAAAAATAAAGTGCATTACAGTGAATCGCGACTTCACCGGGTGACCGTGGGTTCCATTGACGACACAGTGGTCGTTCAAATGTCGTCCATTCGGCTCCGCAATTCATCGTATGAGGTGTGCATACCTCCTAACATCTCTTGGTAAGAACGTCCAAAACAGTATAGTAACGTGAGAAGTTTGTAAATCGGGAGAAATACGGACGGCTATTGTTTATGATGTTCTTGAAATTCAAAGATACCCATCTGAGGAAATGTAAGTTCACGAACCGAAGCAATATAATTAAATCCGCCAAAAACTCCCCCTCGACAATATCATTGCCAAGCGATTAGCAAGCATTGCAGTATTACCCAACTACGAGGTGTGCAGCTTAAAGCTGATGAAGATGATGTCTTAGTCTGACCTAATGACACCGCTTGTCTTGGAAAGCTGGTCTAAGTTCCGCAAGCTAATGCCTATATTAATTCGATTAAAGGCAGAAGGTACATGGTCACCGGTGGCTGACGACTCATTGGGGACGTCCCAACTGGTGAATCTTCCTCTCATACAGCTCTGTGAGGAGGAGTTACCTAATGGCAACATCGGCATCCGACGGAATACGGCTACCTACGGGAGACCATCAAGACCTGGACAGCCGCGAGCAGTCCTGTGATCCAACCGAAATTCAGAGGCCAACCACTCTTCAAAAAGCACCTAGTGACCGCCCTCTCAACGGTCAGCACAATCTCCATTCGCAGTTGAACATCCATTAGCTCAGGAGTTGGGCTGATCTCCGAGGTGGGCAGTTGGATGGCAGACGTTTTGTCACCAGTTAAGGTGACATCATTAATGCAGGAGCCGTAACGGTTCGTTAGCAGACACTGACAGAAGACAAATCCACTAATTCACTTTTGGTTACCGAGAAACTACCCTGCTTGTACACTAATGTACAAGGCTTTAAAAGTAACTTGGTCAAATGCCGTCATCGTCAGACTTCACAGACGCGAGATATAATAACAATCACCGAAACATGGATGACCTGTGAGACTACCGAAGTTGAGAGAAATCTACCAAGCATAGTACCACTCCGGAACGACAGAAAGGGCAAGGATTTTCAGCGATCCAGTAAATGGACATAGATCTCAACAAAACTATGAAATTCAATGAATGACAGGTGGAGTCGCAACAGCAAAATCATTATAGAACATTAGTTGAAGGTGAGCAACACACCTAAAATTGTGCCGCAATGAAGAAAAGCGGAGTAATTTTCATCACATTTTCACAAGCCACTAGTTGTTTATTTCATTTTGTCAGTTGTTTGGCATTAATTATCTGAGTCAAAACAAGGATGCACAAAGATCTTAGACTGCTTCTGGATGTGAGCCAAATCTTGAATTGTTTCGAGCCATCGGCACTATTCGTCCTTAAGTCCTCCATCCAGGTAGGCGTGTGGATCCAACAGCGTCTATAACATTTTACACGCATATTAGCGTATTGTACCAAGATTTTAGCGTGGTTCATTTTCGAAATAACGTGCGGTACTTTCAAGTTAACGAGGCTGGGAACGCTGT
>CALYDF020005947.1:0-13874 GCA_944474145.2 Dicrocoelium dendriticum | reverse complement strand
AACCAAAACACCTAAGCAGCTTTGTGCTGGTGCAACCACAACGATACCCGCGACTAGCCAGCTGTCGGCAATTGACACCTTATTGTCGCAAATAGCATCGCTTCAGCGCCAAATCAAGTAGCTCACTTTAAACCGTAAGCGCTGCAGGCTCGCTGGATCATCGCCACGTCGCTCGAAACCTGGTGTCCCAGATTACTGCTGTTACCACTCGCGTTACCATAATGAAGCACGTAAGTGCATACAGCCATGTTGCTACTCCGTTACAGATAATCCATCACACCGGCCTGTGACAGCCAGATGACCTCGGAAAAACTCAAAGGCGGCTCATCTACGTTAAGGATTATGATTCCGAGACTCAGTTCTTAGTTGATACGGTTGCGGAAGTCAGCGTCATCCCCACTATTCCAGGTGAGTCAGGTGCTTCTTTGTCGGCAAATCTAAGTGCCGTCAATGGCAGGCCAATAGCCACCTACGGTCATCAATCACTTACCCTAGACCTAGGTCTTTGGCGCACGTTCCGCTGGGTATTCACCATTGCCTCGGTCACCTATGCCATCATCTGCATCGACTTTCTCAGACATTTTGACCTCCTTGTCAATGCGAAACGTCAGACGATAGTCAACACTGCAACGAAACAGTGTACGTGGCATCAACGCTGATATCGCATCCGTCACCCCGGTCTACGCCTTGCCCCAGACCTCGCCAGACCACGCTAACTTCTTCTTCCGGTACCCCAAGCTCGTGCAGCCAAAGAACACAGCCTTGCCTGTCGCATCCCAAATCACGCCCCATATTCAAACGAATGGCCCACCGGTCTCATGCCGTCCACTCTGACTATTGCCGGAGAAAATTAAGGTAGTTAGAACAGCATTTGAGCACATGCTCGAACTTGGAATAATCCGCCCTTCCGACAGCCCTTGCTTTTCTCCCTTGCAGATGAGCCCCAAGAAATCTGGTGTCTGGCGCCCTTTCGGTGACTACCGCGCACGCTGCAGCCTAACCGTCCCAGATAGATATCCCATCCCAAATGTGCAGGACCTTAGCGCATAACTCACAGGTAAGATGATCTTCAACAAGCTCGATCTGGTTCGCGCCTTTCACTGGATACCAGTAGAAGAAAATGACATTCCTAAAACAGTCGTTATCGCACCTTTCGGCTTGTTTGGATTTTTAAGAATGCCATTTGGACTGTGCAACGCCGTGCAAATTTTCCAACGCTTCATTAACGATGCAGCTCATGGTCTAGACATCACTTAACATTACCTCCATGATATTTTAATAGTCAGATCATCGGAACAAGAGCACAACGACCACCACAGAACTCTCTATACAGCGCTTGCCTCAACATGGTGTCACAGTCAACCCGAGTAAGTGCGAACGCCGAAAATCAATGGTAGAATTGCTAGGACGCCTCGTTTCATCGTCTGGTATCGAAGTCCTTCCTTATAAGATCTAAACAATCAAAAGCTTCCCAGCCCCCATTTCATTCATTTCATTCGATTTTGTGGTTTGGTCAACTACTATCGACGCTTCATTCCGCGCTGCGCGGAGCTCATGCAGCCTCTGACTGACCTAATCAGATGGAATGAAAGTAAGTTCGCTTTCCTTGACGCAGCACAGGCAGCCTTTACCGAGCTCAAGGATGCTATCTCCAACATAGCCCTCATCGCATATTCCAAATCGACAGCACCTCTTTCTATTACGACTGATTCCTCATACGTCGCGTTAGGAGCCGTCCTCCAACAACACGTTGGTGGGCAATGGCAACCCCTCGGGTTCTTCAAGCGCGTGCAATCAGCGGAATCCCGCTACAGCACGTCTGGCGGAGAATTGCCCCTCATTTACCTAGCCAGCCGTCACTTCCGGCACACAAACGTTGGCCTTGCTTACGCGGTCTACACTGACTACAAGCCCCTCCTCTTCGCCTTCAAATCTGGGTCCGACAAGTACTCACACCGAGAAACAAGGTGCCTAGACTTTGTCACGCCGTTCACTGCTGACATACATCATGTTTCATGTGTCGAAAATCCCGTCACTGACGCTATTTCACGCGTCAGCCTCACCCTCCACTCTTTGCCCACCGTCGACCTTGCCGCCGTAGCATCGGCTCAGGCTCAAGAGGAAGACATGCAACGCACCCTGCAGTTTACTTCATTGCATGTAAAACCTGTTCCTCTCTAAAGCACGGAAGGAACCGTCCTCTTTGACACTTCCACAGATTGTCCCAGACCCCTAGTGCCCATCTCCTTCAGACGCACCGCCTTCGACACAGTCCACGCATTATCACATCCCGGTAGCCGTGTATCTATAAAACTGGCCACCGAACGTTTCGTTTGACCACGCGTAAACAAAGCTTCTAATAACTGGGCTCGAGTCTGCCTTCAGTGCCAGTGCCCCAAAGTACATCGTCACACCTGTAGTCCTCTTGACTCATTTTCCGCCCCGGACTCGCGGTGCTTGTGTATACATTTACAATTAGTAGGTCCCCTGCCTTCTTCACGCGGATTCGCATGCATTCTTACATGTGTTGACCGTTTCACCAGTTGGCCAGAAGCCACTCCCATAACAGACAACGCAGCTGAAGCGGTTAGCTGGGCCTTCTTAGATCGGTGAATCTCGCATTACGGATGCCTCTCCATCAGCACAACTGACCATGGAACGCCCTTCGAATCCTCACAACTTGAAACACTCTGTAACAGTTTAGGTTGCCCCGTACTTACACCACGGTATCACCCAGCAGCCAGCGGCTTAATTGAACACTTCCATAGACAGCTAGAAGCCTCTCTTTCAGCCTCCACCGACTCTAGCTGAAGCGAAAACGTTTCGCTTGTACTCCTAGGCATTAGCAGCAGCTTCAAAGATGACTTTCCATATGCACCCTCAGAGCTGGTTTACGGCACAAGGCTAAAGTTGCTAGGAGAATTCGTTGTACAGCCTGCAGCGTCGGGTATGCCACCGTCTAACGCTGGTTCCTCTCTAGTCCAACGCATGCGTTCACTATGACCGAATCCGCACCGTGAGCAGACCAACGATGTGCAATTGCACGGCGGATTCTCTGGCTGCAGTCACGTCTTCCTCCCAACCGACGCAGTGCGGCATTCTCTCCAGCCTTCCTACACTGGCCCTTACGGAGTCCTGCAACGGACTCCGAAACGCTTCACCTTAGACTAGAGTGGTCACCAAACAATAGTCCCCATCGATCGCCTCAAAGTGGCGTTCTTTGACGAACCACTTGAAAGCCATGCTGATGCTATCACACAAGCACCAGCACCTGCGGTGACTTCCCGAGCATTGGTTACCCCGAAACCCTCCGTTCCCTTTCATGCAGAACCTACCCCGCCTCAGTCTCAGGTAACGTACCAAGGTGGTAGACAGGTCAAACGTCCGGCTCGTTTTTCAGATTGTATAAATGTTTGGTATTACTTTTAACACGCATTTTTCGTCTTTAGTGGTAATCGTTCGTCACATGCACAAAGGTTTTGCAAAAGCGACAAAAAATAACCCACAACATTTTGAAAACCTAAAGAGTATATTTGCATTTTATCGTACATACCATGTTCTTTCTCCGGCGTCAAGCCACTCCTACCGAACCTCGCCCACCTCTTCTGAGTTCTATTTTGCAGTAACTTAACAATTTGAACTACCAAGGCAACCCTTTGCCAATCGGCTCAACGCAACTTCTGCGTGACTAGCTAGCGGGCCTAAAGGCTCCTTCCTGACCCAAGGAACAGTCAGGCGCGCTCAAACGCGGAAAGCCACGAACGGATTGGTCCCCAATCACCTAGTTAGGCCTTGCCAAGGAAGACGCCTGGATTTCTTCTTCTGAACAGAACCGTAAAAACGAGTGTGATGGGAAGCGTGACACTTCCCAATCGGACCTTCAGGTCTGCAGCGGAGGAAATGTGCTGCTGTACTAGCCAGTTTTTGGCAGTCTGACCAGCTCTTTCCGAAGGCACACCGACGATGTACTCTAGTCCACACGACCATCATAAATAATTAAAATAGTATAGACCTTGCGAACTCTGCCATCCCCATCTTGAAAGCCCGTGTTCAAGCCCATGCTAGTATTCGCACCCAGCCTCACCTCCCGTTTTCCCCCACTAACAGCTCCATCGAAGTTTCCCGTTATTTGTCGGCCGGTGGCCAAGTAGTCAGCCGGTGGCCGAGTGGTCTGCACGTTTGCTTTGCATCCATAAGGTTACCGGTTCGAATCCGCGTAGGGGTGGTCGTCCTCGCGGTATACTCAGCCCGCGCGCAACTGACGGTGGTCGCGCGGTAGCGAAGCGCGGTTACGGCGTTCAGCTGACACATTATTATTATTATTTTTATTCCCATCATTTAGACTTCTAGAGGGAGGCCCTTGTAATGTGGCGGAAAAAATCTTTCAGAATTTTACAACATTGAATTTTACCGTTGTTTTAACCTTCAAAAGGTCTGCTTGTTTTACTGACTGCACCTCCGGTTACACAAATTGCTTTGGTGAGTATCTTGCTGCACCTCGTTTCGCGCTCGTTGCTTCCCTTCCCATTTTTTGTAGCCTGCGCCATAGACATTGGGTTAATCGCCAACAACTTCTATACTGTCCAGTATCTGCTACGTCTTTTACGTGTCATTGATTACCGACTAATATCCCAGGCGCCACCCAACACATCCAGTTCGCCAGTCTGTGATTGATTGACTGCTTGTGCTGTCGAGTAGGTGTGACTGTCACGGATTACATGCAAATAGTTGAAGTGACTACAGTGCCAAACCACTGGCTGAATTCAGTGCTTACCTGGTTTCTATCTTCTGTACTCTTATTGAATCAGAATTCTCCAATAAATACTTCTTTATCCAATTCTTTTCCTTCTCTAAGTTGCGGATACTGGTTACTTGTGGGGTATTACCTTAATCTCTAAGCATACTACAGTATACTTCAATTTCGTTGATGCAGAAAAAGTTGGTACTATACATTTTTAATTAAGTCTTCTTATTCTTGACCTTATATCCCTCCTCATATTCCTTGCATTCCTGTCGTGACTGAATTTCAGGCAACCTAAGCTGTAATTTTTGTACACCGACCAGTTAGTTGGTAAACTAGGACGTGCTTTAAATGGTTCGTTTTAGATATAGAAAAATCTCTGGGCACTTTCTTAACGGCCCGCTCAGGAAAGAAAATCCCAAGAATGCCATCTACCTGTTTCCACTGTAACATGGACTTGAATAACGGTTACATCCTATAATGTTAATTACCAGGCGTCAACGACGCACTAGGATCCACACTGTCATTTTTACAAGTGTGACATTGCATTTGTTTCTGTGTGAAGTTTCTGACCCCGGTCAGGAAAGCCTGGCGATTAACTGACGATGCACTTACACGATTCTAATCGTGCTGCGGCCAATTTTCGCTTTCTGGCACACGAAATGGAACGCTAATTAAGCGAAAGTTTGTTTCGTTCCTAGGTCCGCTTTTGTCCTATCCTATGTGTATCCATTGTTCCTCCAGCACACTCCGGTGCCCTTACGGACAGGACAGGACCTAACAACGAAATAAGCTATCTCTTAATCAACATCCTGTTTCATATGGCATTAAGCGAAAGGGGCTCCCAGCCTTTTCGACGTGATAGTAGATTTATGCGTTTAAACTAAAAAAGAAGAGCAAAATAACCAATGCATTTTCATGTACTGCGTAGGCTACTTGCACGTGGTTAGAGGCTGGTATGAGTACTCACCAGAATTCGGGGAACTGGGTCAACTACTTTTCATCCAGGGGTCGCTTAAAGTCTTTTACAGTACTACATTTCAATATTGTAGCAAGACATTTATTTCAACTAAGCACTACTCGGTTTGTGGAAGAAGTTAGGTCTTATATCGAGCCTAGGTTGCTGTTTTAAATTAGTCTATGTCCCCGAAAGTACTTCGACGCAGCTGATTCGAAGGGATCGGTTGGCCTAAGACCGCTGGGACCCTTCACGGTCTAGAATGTCGCCATTAAGTCCCCTCACAAGCTGCGTTTCCTCACTGAGTACAATCTTAAGTTGACTAACCGCACTTTTTACAGCAACCCCCCGCTGACCTTCTATCATTCCAGGGACCAGTATTTACACCTTCTCAATACAAGTTACGTCCTTCTGCAAAATGAGCGCCTAGGCCTGATCACTGTATTTCAAATGTGGTCTGCCCATTGCTTTATACCCGGGGAGAAACAACTCTGGCCTCTTACAGCTCACAGCTGTCCTGAGTCTAAATACTTCCTGTCATGCTTTGTTAGTAGCACGTTTATATTGCTTCGATGGCTGAAGTTATTCCCCATGATAATGCTAAGATCGCCTTCTTTGATAGCCCATTGCATTGTCATGGATCTGGCAGGTGCATGCAGTACCACCTTTTTGCCATTCTGAGTCAAGGTTTGGCATTTGCTGGCGTTAAAATACAGATCCCATGGTTGAGCTTAGATAACAACAGTAGACAAAGCTTTCGACAAAGTAACCCTGTTTTGCTTTCTAACAAACTTGAAACCATCAGCAAACCACAGAATGGCATGTGTAGTACCAAGCCAGCACCACAAGCGGAATAAATCGGTGAAGGAGGAATACGCTTTATTTGTCTAACAACGGAAATACAATAGCTGAAATGTAAAACAGCAGGTTATGATACGTTAGGTAAAACCAGGTAAGCGAATGAAAAGAGTTAACACAACACAGGGCACCTCAAGTAATGGAGCCAAGTCAGTTATAAACAGAAGAAACCGTAACAGCGAGAGCACTGAATCCTGGGGCACTTTACTATGTGCACTTCCTGTGCTCGCCATACCATTTCCAACCCTAACAAAAGATGTCCAACTGCAGAGGAACGCGTACAGCCAAGGAAGTAGTTAAAGGTGCAGTCCAAACCAGGTCATCTTTTCGAGCAAAGATGTGGTGGTTTAACGTGTCAAAAGCTTTACTGAAGTCGAGATTACATATTTCTATCGGAGTTCCATCATTAAGACACTGGGTTATTTCGTTAAGGAACCACAGCAAGTTTGTGAGATACGAGTATTGCCTGATAAAGCCATACTGTTCAACTCTGATCAAGTTATCGGCCGTGCGATGCTCAGAAATACGATTTCTGATATGCTTTTTCAGACAAGTTAAATGTACGCTAGTCAAACTAACGGGCCTTCAAATACTTGGCCATGATTTGATACCCCCTTTATGAATGGCCACTGCAAATGCCACTTTCCAATACTATGGTATCCTTCCTTCACAAAAAAACATTTGACGTTCAAGGACTAGAAGCGGGAGAATATCGGCCCCTGGTTATACAATGGCTGTTTCACATTATCAGAGCCAGGGGATTTGTAAGGTATTAAAGCTTTCAGAACACTGAGGACATCCCGTGAAGTTAGTTTGATTTCCTTATTTTCCTCTCGCTTATACTATGGGGCTACGAGGGATTAAACGTCCGCTGTCTGCTCAAGGAACTTCGAAAAAACGCATCTCCTTCGGTCTACCTAGGTCTTTTGTAACCTGAAGATCCTCTCCTGTGTTTAAGTTACCAGCAACTTCCCATAAAAATACTGAAGGCAGCAGCAGTACGCCGGTACGTAGTAGCGACGCTTCGTCGTTGCTCAACCACCAGCAGTCGCACGCGGTCTAAGGATACTGCGTGGGTCGCCCTGCCTATACGCAGGTTCGGACCCGCGCAGTCAGTTTGCAATAAAAGCTAGTTATGCCTAGGCTACGGACCGAACCTACTACGTATGGCTGTAGTAGCGTTTTGTGTTAGTCTTTACATCACGCGCCAGCCTAATTTCTTAAGAGTATTTGATTCTGCTCGGAAATTTGACAACCAAGTTGCAAGATTTTTGCAGCTCTAACACCTACGGAATCCGCCGGTCTCATTGAACCTTTTCCAGAGAGCATTACTTCATTTTAGCGCGCCATCGATTCTTCAGCGTCACCAACAAGGCTTGCTCGAGTAGCATAGTTTGCGTACGGGATAAACGCTTCTAGCAGCTGAATAAGTTCACTCAGTTTCAGAGTTGCCTCTGCCTTTTCAGGAACCCAAGTAATGCTCGTGGCAATACCAATCAAAAGTAGGTTATGAATTCGCTTAGATGCCGCTTCATACGGGTTTATCTAATATTTTTGAAAACGTAATGGAAAAGGAAAGCACAAAAGGATCACTTTTACTCATGGGAGCTCCCACGGTAATAGTTGACAACCAACCATTTTTAGTAGTTATGACGTCCAAAGAAGAGGAAACATTCCCGCCATGACTGTTAGTTGGAATATTGACGTGTTACACAAAAGCGTGTTCTTGCACCCACTGCAATAACTCTCATTCCAAGGGGTCTACATTATTGATCGCATGCTTTTATTCAGCATCTGATAGGTTAAGGTCACCAACTGAAAATGAACCCATTAGTGTTCATAAAGCATATGTGACTTGACTTGACTTGATTATTATAAAGCTTGGCGCTGAAGGCGTAGCTGACTTAACAGTTCGCCTAGCTCCTTGCCCTCTTCTTGCATCGACGATGGGCTGAAGTAAACACAAAAATTGATTCGATCCTACCTTTTACACCCATAAAGCAGAAAGTGACTTGTACACAGGGTACATATGGTGGACGGGGCTTTCCGATGGCTATAGTAAGAACGAATAAACAAAACACCCCAGCGTCACCTTCACACCCAAGATGGTCTTTCCTGTATCCCGAGAATTCAGTTTGGATACCAGCATTTAATGAATCATTCGAAGAACGCTAAGTCTCTGTAATCGCAGCTACATCAATACCTCTGCAACTCAACGTTAACTCCCTCCAGGTGTACTTAACCTGCAAGTATCGGTGTGCCAAACATTTATGGATGCCTGAGGCGGTCTCTTTCCGTCTTTAGTTGTCTTTTTAAAGTTATCCTCCGCTTGCTTGCCTGAACAACCTCCTCGTGGTGCCAGCCCGGTGTTTCGGGATTTTCCCGTTCCAGTAAATGGTTCAGCGGCAGGGTTCCAGGACGTAGTGGGTTTTCGCTTGACAAGTCTTCTCACTATACAAAGCCACACATGTCCGTTTAACAACACTTTGACTTGGCTGACGTGACTCACCACTAAATAAAGTCACTGCTTCTTGCTTCATCCCGGCGAAGCATTGTATGCCGGCAAATTTATACTGAACATCTGGGGAGCATTGTGCCCCTGTTTGACAAAGGAACAACCGAAAGGCGTATGAACTGAACAATCAGTCATCGGTTCCCAATGAGCGAGATTCCTGAATTCGCTCCGCTGCCTTGCGGGAAGGCTCGCGGTGGTGTTCCCTAAGTCAACAACCTACTTTGGCTTGGTCAACTGGGTAGTATCTCGCCGTCTGACGAAACCAGCGACTTTGATGTGTTGCGTTGTGTTTTCTTTCAATATTTCTGTACCTTCTTTTGAGTCCTATGGTTTCTGAAGGCTCTTGTCTGTTCGTAAACTGTTGCTAAATATATAAATATATATGTCATCGGGCGCAGAACCCCAGGGGAAAGTCCGGTTTTGGCCCTTGCGCATCAAGAATAGCTAGACCTTCAGCTTGGTTTGGTTGAGACTGTACACTGCGGTGTGAGTTGGCATGCATATTACCTCTGGCTGTTTTGGTGACTCTGGGGCCAAGTTGTTTTTTGATCTCCCGGCGTAGAAGCTTGACCTCAGTAATCACAGATCTCTTTGGTGCGCTTAGGAGATCACCGCGAGTAAAATCTGTCTTGCTGTCAGTTATTTAATAAGGGTTGAAACAGACAAACTTATTTAAACTTTGCTCCTTTGGAATATGCTTCTAAGCCAATTTTGCGAGCGCAGATTGTAGAAAAAAGCTCTGTCAAAATTCTGTATATGGGCCTTTGTACATCGCATCAGTTTGCTAAAGCCGTCATAACCTAACGATTTGCCAAGGTTTACGAACCCTTTTCATTATGTGTGCAGATTTGAACTTGGGCACAATGATGCACCTGCCGAATTGACATGAAAATGTGCGTAAAGTAATGATGAAAGTAAAGTTCAACCATGCATCTACACTAAAGTACACCGTGGTTTTTAAAATTTAGACGCATATTTCCTGTGCATAAATAGTACGGTTTTGAGGGATTCGCAAACAATTGAGACGGCGCCTCTAAATGATAAAGATCCTGAGGTTTTATTAAACTCAGCTGTGGGTGGGAACATTTTACACACTAGTGTATCTGCGAAAGTAAATCGTGTAAGTTGAAGAAGTCGAGCGGCACAACCAAGCCCAAGTTAAAAGATATAGCGGTAGGCTCTGTCGATACTCCGTCCCCGATAACTGTAGCAGAAGAAACTTCAACCTTATTTCAGGAATACCTCTCATGTGCAACTGCCGTTCCTACTTAGGAGGACATGAACTCAAGCGCTACGCTGGCCATTGCTATAAGGATGCCTGCCGTAAACACCCCTTGTCGTTGGAATGTGTTTACGGCAGCAGCATTATCTTTAAGGACATTGCAAAATGCTCTGCGGCTTTTCCAAAAGATTGCTTGCTTTGACGACCTACAGTGGTTCAAACTGCGTTTCTAACCTACTTCTATCCGGATTTCCTGGGATTATAATTAGGAAACTTACTAGGCTTCGGAGCACATTGGGTGACAGTATTAAAAGTAGGCTGCGTCTATTGCGCCTAGTCCTGTCTACACCGGAGTAGCGCAAGATCTTTCCTCTTTACATTTAAACTAAAACTTTTCTCAGTGTGTATACAGCCGTACCTGCCATTAGCGGATAGACTAAAGTATAAGGAAGGCAGCAAAAGCTTTAACGCGCGAATGGTTTATGTTTAGTGGGTCTTTGGGTTATGAGCCGGCGGTCTGCCTCCGCCCTACTAGAGTCCATTCTGGTAGCACACAACATGGGACTCTTCATACCAGAGATTTTCACTAGCTCTCAGTAATGTGCGTAGCCTGCAAAACAAGGTGTGTGAAGTTGGGGCCCTAACACACCACTCTCATCTTGATGTACTTGCGTTCACTGAAACCTGCTCGACTTCTGACGTCACAAACGATGTATTGTACGTTCTGAGTTACGCAATACTGAGATCAGACCGCCCACCTGATCGCCGCGGAAGGGGATTCATCCTGTGCATCAGACGTCATGTAAACGTACCAAAAACACGCACTTTTAACTCAGCTGATAGAACTGTTAAAGGTCTTGCTGTTATAGTGTGTATTGAGTCAAGGCAATTTAAAAGGATGCTGCTGTAGAAAATCCCTGGTAGCGCTTCTAAGAGTTTGATTGACCTTATCCGCATTCACTCTGCGAACAAATGCTTGATAATGGAGTTCTCAAAGTCCCTGAAATAAATTAGCAAGACCTAGCTTATAAAGCAACGACAAAGTATTAGCTGCCAAGCGTGACGACTTGACACTGGAAGTGTCCTTCTACAGTAATTTGTCGATTGATTCACGAGGTACATAGAGGGTCATGTACCTACTCGCTTGGACCTACATTTTGCAAAGCCGGTTGACGTGGTAAGTGAACTTGAGTATAGTTGCCACTTGAGAGTCAATGACCTTGTGTGTTTTTCATGTACTTGTGCGCTCAGTAGTGACTAAGCTTTACAAGGGGTCCGAATTCTGAACATTTGGCATTCTGACTTTCAGTCTACTAGGGCAAACGCAGTAAGTTACCTATGCATCATATTGCCAGATGGTGATATACAGATGGCTTGGGATACTTTTATGTCTTTTCTGTTTAATATATCTGGATCCAACATCCCTTTTTGGGTAAGAAGATTGCTAAAGCAAGGTAATCGTGGTTTGACTCAGTCGCACACCAGCTAATGAATGGACGGGCGAGATGCTAGCGGACCTACCGGAGAGTTCTCCTGGAGTGTACTTTTCGGCTGTCGTAAAGCGCGAACTGCTTGCAAATCGTTTATGCACTGCTAGACTTAGCTATGACCTTGAGCTAGCTAACTCAGCCGCCGCAAAGACCAAACGATTCTTCGCCTACGCCAAAAGGCTTGGTAAGTTTCGCTCATTTATCCCAGACACGGCGCCACTGCCAACATTGCTCACCAAAAAGCCGGTCTACTCAGTGCACAGTATGCAGGGACTTTTGTTCTGGATATGCGCTTACCGCATGCTGACTTCCTAATGAGAGTCCTACAGGACGCCTGTTTAACTGCCCTTAATTTCAAACCCACAAGTTCTCCATCTTCTACAGGGGCTAAATCCTGCTAAATCCTCTGGGGTGGATAATGTTCACCCAGACGTTTTGTACGAAGTTGCAAGCGAGCTATGTGGCACAAGTACACATTCGTTTCAGTTGTCACTTCGCAGCTGCTCCTTTTCCAAGGACTACAAGGTTACTATGGTCTGCCTGACGTTTAAAATGGGCGATAACTTTCTCCCTGCTTATTATGGACGGTAAGTTTGACAAGCTTATTGGTTAAGTTATTAGAGAACTTGGTTAGGGATGTGCTTGAAAACCACCTGCGGGAGTTTGGTCTGCTTAGTTCACTTCACCGCGGCTTTCGTAAGGGTCACTTCTGCATGGCTAGTTTGCTAGTTGCACGCAAAGGTTGGGGGATGGTTTGGACTGGGTCATACAGTAGAGGTACTGTTTATTGACTATACCAAAACGTTCGGCACGGTACCATATTCTCGCCTCTTCCTGAAGTTTCGGCCTTGTGGAATATCAGAAGTGCAATATAATGGAAGGAAAAGATGTGTACTCGTGTGGGGACTAGTCTGTCTTTCCGTCAGTCAGTCCTCAATGGGGTCTTGCTCTGTTCGGTGCTTGGCTAATTGTTATTTTCTCTGTATGTCCATAGGCTGTCCGAACTGTTCATGTTTACAAATGACATAAAGTATTCCACACAGTGTCCGACCTCGATGCACATTAAAATCTGAAATGGGCTCTTGATAAAAACTTTGTCTCGGCTGCTCCGTGGCAGTTGCCCATAAATTACGCGAAGACCGGGAATATTCGCAATGCATTATCGCCACCGGCAAGACGACCTGCTCTTGACCAATCGCATAATTGACGGTAAAACTGGACCCGATTTATCTGGGATTTGCGAACGGCCCGGCTTCCATCTCTCCGAGATCAGATGATGAAGCTACACAAATATCGATCAGATGGAGTCCATTCGGAGTTACGTTAATTACGCCGAGTGTTGGATTCCAGTAATACACCGCCCGAGAACGTGGTTTCGGTACCGACGGTGAACAAGTTCAAAAACTAACTTGCCGCACTTGGCATAAAGTTCTTAACTTTCCTGGTTGGAGCGCCTCGGCTCCCTGTTTGGGGTCCGAAAGAGAATGAACACGTTTGGATGGATATACTTCCTGATATGGCTAGGAACTGACTTCAGTGGCGTTCGTGCGGTGTGATTTTCGTCTCACCCCATCAATCTTATCCTGCCCTCATACCACGATCTCACTTTTTAACATTATATGAGTTTGCATAGCAAATTTTTGCTGCACATTGGCCGGCTGGTAGCTTACCGGAACGACGCGCATCCGTTACCGATAGCTAAGCTGACTTCACGTGTTGCATATTTTGGTCATTTTTTCTTCAATGTATTGCGGCACAGTAGCTGAGGGGTTTCTCGCCCCTAGCTAACGTGTATAATAATGATTATCTTAAATTGCTGCTGCACAACTTATTGAATAATTAAATCTATTAGTTTTGTTTCCTTGCTGCTCTTATTACATTCGCACTCTCGTTTCTTCTTTAGCGTGACCGTTTCTGCTAGTACCGCTGATGCAGCTCGCGTGGGTATTATTTGGTTGACCGTGGTGTGATTCCTGCTAACTGATCTAACTCTTCTAAATTCCAGTTGTCGCACGCGTATAATACCCTGGATCAACGACGTGCCAAGTGACAATGAACTCTGTTCTATCACGAGATACAAGCAAGTCAAA
>CALYDF020005946.1:0-13898 GCA_944474145.2 Dicrocoelium dendriticum | reverse complement strand
CAAAAGTTGTATTACATTGAGACGAGCGGCATAATTTGACACCTCAGAGAAACGGTCGCACTCCACCTTCGCCTGTAACACCTTAGGCATGAGGGCTGGAAGATGGAATGATTCTGCCGTAAAAGTCATATTTGTTGACACACTTGTATATTTTTTAATATAAGTTAAATTGCTCAGTATCAAACAAATGCATTTTTGCGCTGCTCTTTCTAGCCTAAAGTATTAATAACATATTGGTTATATACATTGTTTAAATGAATGTGTGATTATGTACTCAGTGTCTCCTTTTCATATGTTCAAATGAAAAGTAAGTGAACCGTATGCGTTATTGATTCATACTTTACATATAATATTATATGTAAAAAATACTGATGATACCAGTATTTTAGCTGGTCGGTAAGCGTCATTTATACCGAACGCACCTAAGATGCACTTGTAAATTAGCGTTGAAAAGAAGAAAATTAAGGTAAAAGCAGGTGGGTGGCCGCCAGTTAAATGTAATCATTTGTCACTAGAATCAAGAGATATTAGTATGTCGCCGTTGCCCGAACTACATTTTGCTCAAAAGCAAGGGGAGTTACTGCATCTTTGAGCCCTTCTACTTCCGTAAAAATAAGACAAGATAATTAAGTCGAATACGAATGACAGGCCTTGCTTTGTTATTATGAGTACAAGTATTACATGCGAGTTCCATACACGTTTCTAGGAGTGTAGTTCCTTTGGCTAGTCAGTGGATGTTCAAATTGGAAGCGTTGCAGATATCCAGCTAACAACCCAGTAATTATATATTGCTAATTTTGTTTAAGTTAATCGTATATCATTCATGTTTGCAATGTATGAATTTGAAAATGTACATACTTTGATATTTTACAAAACGTTCATGCAATTAAAGGACATATACTGAAAAATGAAACCCACCCAGTTGCATACATTTATCCGATCCTGGCTGCCAATATCGCTGATCGCTATGGCTGTTTATAGAAAAAGTGTGTACATAAATCATCTCCAGTAATTAAGACACACTTTAAATTTAAATGCTAAAATATTAATCAGCCAATTGATAAAATATCCATGACACTTATATACTGGAATATAGCCATAATCAACATTGCTAACTTGCAAAATAAATAGCACACTGAGCAAAATTATTGTACTGAATACATTTCGGTAACTGTGGTGTTGCTCAGAGCATTTACGCGAACTTTAACAACCTCTGTATTTGTCGAAAATTGCATCCAAGCACATGTTAATGTAATCGCAGTTTTTCGAAAAGAGGGCACGAGAAATTATTTAGTGAGAAAGAACGGTGCTTCGTAAATCATTTGTTACCAAGACAAGTGATTTATTTAATGGTTTCGGGGAAACCGGATGAGTGAGATGAGCTTGAAGCAAGGTGCTGCGTTGGTGACAGACAGAAAGAAATGTAAGATTTTACGAAAACAGGCACTTCATACAAAAATCAGTGATGTAAAGCGGGGTAAAATTCAATATACCAAGCAAAGATTAATCAGCCGTTAAAACACAGCGGCAGATGCTTAGCCATAATGATGATACCTCTAATTTAACCATTCAGTAATAGGTACTACCTTAAGAAATAACAGGTGCATCAATGGTAGATGCAAGCTGGCATCATGAACTGAGCTTTATATCAATTTGGTCTATAAAAGCCTAAGAGTTAAGATGAACGTCCGGAATTATCACCTACCAAAACATTTGGCTTTACTGCAATGAAACAGCGGCAAAACTTAAACATGTATTACGATGAATACTTGGCCACTGACCTACGGCAAGTGCGCAAAGGTACTGTACATCTGGTACTACTGCTTCAATGGCACGTGTTGTAAAACAGATGCTTCCAATATGAGGGGAAACCGGTTCCAAGATAAGTTCCGAAATGAATCTTTTCTAAAGCAAATCAAGAGCGTTAAAAATGGTCTTCAAACGCAACTAACCGTTTTGAAATTAAGCTATGGAGTTAGCTCCAATTCCTTTTCTTGCATTTTTAACCTCTTGATGTACTTGCTAAATACCCTATATAATTTGAGTATCCCTTTGGTGTCATCTGCTAAAAACATTTCAGGTAAATACATATTCCGTTTCTTGCTGCGAAATTTCCCTATTTACGCAAATCTGACCACAAACAAATCCTCGTGCATCAAATTAATAAATGATAAATCATGTGTAATGGAACTTTTGTTTCACATGCATTACAAAATAAAGTATAAACATTTTGTTTACTCAATCTTCCCCATCCATTGCCTGTAGTTACTGACTCCACTGATATACACGCCTTCACTTTGTAATTAATGATGTGTGCAATAGAACGTAACGTTCTAAACAAATCCATCGATGGCAGTGGTGAGATTGGAAGCGTTTTTAATGTAATGTAAAAGTGGGCGGATCGGTCGTTTTCTGTTTCTCTCTGTGGCCCAACGGCATCACATCCAATAAGCGGTTGACCATTGATTGAGTGTTGTGCAACACTTAGTATCTAAAAAATTAAAGTTGCGGTTTTGTACACAAGTAGATCTTTACTGTGTGGATGTTATAAGTAACAAGTTACAAGTACGCATACATAAGAGAAGGTACGTTGCCGTACAAATATGATTACACAGAAAGCTATTTACAGTTGTAAAATTAACTTGAACACTGCTATTCAGACGCAAAAGCGCGATTCTTTTAGACAAACATTTATATTTCCACTTTGAAATTTGTTACTTGCATGGATGCATGCAGGTACCTAATGTGTAAATGTGGTTTACCTTTATTAAAGTGCCGTTTGAAGTGCACTTAAACGGTTGCGTTTAAATTCCTGACGATATCTTAAAACAACTGAGTTATTTTACTATATTGAGTAGGTCTTCTAAAAGCGATGATTTTTTATTGTTACTTTAATGCGGTTGTTAAAATTACTTAAGTACTTTCAATTATACCAAATACAGCTATCATATGGCAACTCTTAAGCTACACGTAATAGCACATCATACAAACATTCTTACACAAAACTAAAAGCAAGAAATTTATGCGGTATATTTGTAAACAGAGCTTCTTTATATGTGTTTATCCTACTTGTTTAATTCAAGTTTCGATCAATGTTTGAAGTTGCTTAATTTACGAGTGATGTTAGCTTTAATAAGCCCTCTCTCTAATAAAGTAATATGAGTTTATTCCTGAACTGATTTCCAAAATACTTGTTGCGACAAAATAGCGTATTTTCACTAAGCACCTTAATTGATACTGCATAAATTATATGGTGTATGTACATCCTTTGTTAATATATAAATTTACCCTCCTTTATACCACGAAGGCGTATTTTCCCAGACGCTATAAACATTCCCATGGTTGTTGTTTTCATGCATTTTTTAATAAAACTAACCTTACTGCAGTTTTCACTGCTTGCGAAACCGGGATAAAAAGCTTTGAGTGCAAAGGTTGGTCCTACATTATATTATAAATAATAATTTAATTTAATGTTGTGTGATATAGGATGATATAAACATTATGCAAAATTTTAATTCCTGCTGAGTGGAAATGTTTGCAGAAGGCATTGTTTTAAATAGTGCAAATAAATTACTATTTGTAACTATGACCTGAATAGTAAGAGTTACAGCGATTGCTGCGCTAACAACGTCTAATTTTAGCAGTTTCTTCGAACTACTTTTGTAAGTAACTCTGGTACATTAACATTCATGGTTAACATATCTTTTAAAGATGAAAACAATGTCGACTACAGGTAGTTGTCTACAAATCCATGCACTATGTACGTAAACGCTTAATACAAATTAGCAATAGATTTATTTAATTCTACGCTTAATCGTGCCTGTTTCCTAAACACTGTCTAACTTATTTACATTGTATTTATTGTATTATGTTATGGAGCAAATTACTGGAATATAAAATTGCGTACTAATAGCTCTAGGTATTTAAATCCATGTTTAACTTTTCTCACCTATTGTAGGAACTGGTTCCATCCACTCTGTCCCTGTTATGGTGTGGCAGACGTTGTGGTCGTTGTTTAACAGCAAATTGACCAAAGCTGCCTTTGCAAAATATTGCATATCCTCACTGTAGCCTTTTAATTTTTCACTAACAACGACAATTCGGAAGACTATGACGTATATGTTTTGTGCTACCCTCAAAGTAGTGAGATCGAGGCAGCTCAGAAATGTACCGTCCGTCCACAATCTTCGTGCTTTGTCTTTCAGCTAGGGGTGAAACAAGGAAGCGCAAATAGTTGAGTTTCTGTTATACCTTAAACCTCGTCAAAACAACATAAGGCAAAAATGCTTACCAGATCACAAGCAGTCGTACCAAATGAAGCTATTACTTTTGTTTGCATTTGGACTCCAGTAACTAGGAAAAAGAAATTTTAACAAATTACGGTACTGGTATCTGGATAGAAAAAGTAATAAATAATGCCCAACTACGATGTTGTTATTTACTCCATACGGATCCTTGCAACTGAGTTACCAGCTTTGTAAAATGAGTACGTAACTAAATCTACCTCTCTGTTTTTCACAATATTTCAGGTTTTGAGTAAATTCAATACTATATTATATTGATATGTTAATGCATGTATAAGTTTCCACTCAAGCCGACCGCAACATTATTAAAATTACAATGTGAACTTTCTCACAGCTGATTAGGTAGCATAGAAAACGTTTAGAGAAGGCAATTAACATTAAACTGATCTGTTAATAATCTTTGTTTTCAAACTCAATCAAGGATGCAACGTCTGCTTGAAATGTGAAGAGCATGCTGATACTAGCTAACATTATCAAAAGCATTTGCAATTCGCAAGCAACGTTGAGGCTTTATAATATCAAAAAGCATGCACGTAACAAAGTGGACCAAGTATCTATCAATGTTTTGTGACAGGCATTTAATTAGCTTCTTATAAGCCAGAAACACAGGTGAAAGAATAAAACAACCTCCTGGACTTGAAATGCCAAATACTACTTGCATTTTAGTAGTTAACGAAATCAGTAATGATTCTTATCGCATCCTTTTATCTACTGTCCAAAATGACCAGACCGTTACTTTGCAGGCATCGAGCAAAGTAAAGCGCGTTACGCTGCTTTGGTACGGGCAGGTAGACGACACCTAGAGAAGAGCAGACGGTTTGAAGTAGATAATTTAAAATAAAGAAATAACAGTCACATCCTCATCCTCTTCATTATACACATTAGCTTCAGGTAAAAACCACCTCAGCTATTGTGCCGCAATACAATATTCTGGAAGAAAAACAAACACAACAGACAAAAATCCAGGCTTGTTTTTCTCCGATCTAGCCCTCAAGAGAGCGAGTAAATCTGTGTAGAACGACAACGGCAAGCAATGTAAAGGTAGTTTTAATCAAACCGATTCTTCTATGGTTTCCGCATTCTGAACGGTAGCCTCAATTGAAAAGTAGGACTTTAATGGAGCGGCTGCTTTCTGGTGCAACACTTTCCTGCCCCAAACTTCCACTAGCAACTCGTGTAAATCATCCACTGGAGCAGCTTCACCGAATTCGAAGAGAGCTGGGGGAATTCTATCTATACCAGCGGAGTTACGCATTTTCAAACGTCTGACCTCACGTTTGAATTCTGCGCGTGAGAGAGGATCTAAGGAGATGGCTCATGGAGAACGGCACTCAATGTCCGAAGGAGAAAGCTATAACTCATATAGCTTAAACTGCGTTGCAACGTGTTCGGCTCAAGGCTTCATGCATTTTGACAAGCTGTGGATCATCTGTTCACTCTCGCCGCGTATTGTCTCGCTAACAAAAGGTATCCTGCTGCCTACTTAACGTACCAGTCGAAATAACCTACAAGGATTATAAACGGCAGGCGTTGTTTTTATTGCCAAAGCACAACGGTATCTCTTCCAAATAGCACGCTGATTTGCCCTGAGATTTTGGCGAGTCTCCTTCTAGATTGTTGCCAGTCTCACTGTAAAAGTGCACTGGTAAATTTAACATGTAAATATGTAGTGTTGATATTAGTTTTTTTCACCCTTTTCATGGATGCGTCCAGGATGAATGATTCTGCGTCATTCTGTTGGTTATTCACCGGTGAATGCCGTGGATTTTCAGCAGTGCAGATGGACTTGTAACCAACATTTTTGCTTCATTCATAAAGGATGACGTTGAGGCATCCAATAATAGTACTGGGGTAAAATTTTTCGATGAATGTAAGCAAAATATAATCAGTACAAATACATGTAAAGTAAACGTAGCAATGCGTTTGGGAGGCGGTAAGGCTGCGGTGCCGAATCCATAATAACTACTGCAAAGATACAAAGCTTGCTTTGCTCTTGTTCAAAAGAGTAAGGGATTTTAACTGGGATTCACTTAACCATTTATATTACTTGCACTAAGGAAAACTGTGGTTGTATGCTCCTACTCGACGTTTGATGCGGAACCATGGTATGTATTGCTAACCTTGATACAAAATAGCTGAGGTGTTTTCCACCTCTAGCTAGCGTGTATACCGAATAATGAATGATTGCAAATCCTTATGACTAGTATCATGCATAGTATAAAAATAGGTGGATTTGTTAAGATGCGTTACAGAATTCGTTAAATTGGGCAAGATTTAAAATAGTTGCAGTGTCTTCATTGTAACAGCGAGGCCTGAGGGATGGGGGAGATGACTACCTTATTGAGATTACTTTGTTAGTGCCAAGTGGTACGGGATAACCAGGAGCTTCGTTATCTTTTCTTCATGTTACCCCGGAAGATTTCGCTCGTGAAGCTTCATGGAAAGACGACATTGGCAGGCTCTTCCCACTTACAAAATTACAACGGATATGCCTCGACACACTGCATTTTCGTGGAAGTGGATAAGCTTGGTTAGTTCTGCTTCTAGCCCTGTTTCAAAACGACATGGACGCCGTTTACCAACAGACGATGCATGCCATTTGACAGAAAGTGTCATGCATAGCTGCGGTAAGTAACTTGTTGGTTAACATATGCCAGACGCTGATAAACGCTTTACGCATTGGATTTCCAAATGCAGAAATGGTTATTCAGTGTGCATCTTTTCCAGAGGTTTTATGAGCGTTGTAGTCATGTTCACAAATAAACCAGAGACGGTAATTTCCCTATTGAATCAGATGATTCGTAATATACTCTAGGCTCATAACTTCGAGGAATAACCTCGAATGGTAGACAACCTACAACGAAGTAAAACGAAATATTTTTTATTGTCTACGAACTACATAGCTATCGTAGCATTTACGTTGGGCCACGCATCTATTGGACCAAGTCGTATCGTCAAAAGCAGCAACAACAATCATGTGAAAAATGAAACTAAGAGCCCAGGGGTGTGCTTACTTGAGCAATACTTAATTTCATCCATGTCTCATTTGTTTGTTGAGCGGAGTACCGATATTTTGGGTATGCATGACACGCTGATGGAGACCGATGCTAAGGCAGCACACTCACTTCCAATAAAAGTTTGCAATGACACCTTTACTTTACTAAATATTTTCTCCTACGTACAACGGCAGTTCTTTAGGCAATCCCAACATATAAGCATAGACGGAGTTAATTACCACAACCAGTCTGTTTCTCGCTGGCTGCTTCCGCTACCGAACTTAAGCGTATAGGCACCGCAGACTCCACGCTAGGATTCCCTTACCCCTACAGCCTGCTACACTTGTTAACCCTTTATTATTATAGCCTTTTTCACATATTGATTGTATGTCTTAAACCAACGGGCCAACTAATCCAATGTCGCCTGCTTAGCCTCCTGCTGTCCGAATTCACAGACATCTGAGACGGCTGACCTAATGGATCTGTTTACATTACCTAAAGAGCCTCGTGGGCTTTTCTACTCTTTATCAATAAACGGTTCTCATCCCGGCTCCAGCCTTTTCTTATAACGCTCTCTGTTCTCATTCCTTTTAAAATCGGATGGTCGGCTCTCATTGTTCTTGTGTGATCTGGTCTCACCTGACCAGTCTGCTGCTATCCGGCTGCTCCTATACTACAGAGACGTAAGCGGGATGAGCTCTGCAGACTTAAGTCTATTTTCCCCTTACCTCGAATGATTTCTAGAATTGTCCACTTTCATTGACCCCAACGGTGCCGACTAATCCAGTTTTGCCTGATCGCCTTCCTGTCCTCCGAATTCACAGACGTCTGAGACATTACCTCTATTGGTTTGTTTGACCCAACGATCTGTTTATGTTACCCGGAGAGCCCTGTGGAATTTTTCACTATTTATCAACAGACATTTATAATACAGACCTTAATCTTTTCTTATCACGCTCCGTTTTCATCCCATTTTCAATAGGAAGGCTAGCTCTCACTGCTCTACCGTGATCTAGTGTCACCTGACCAGTCTGTTTTCCTCTGTCTGCTCCTATGCTACCGAGACGAAAGTGGTATGAGCTCTGCACACTAAAGGTTATGTTTCCAATACCTCGAGAGTTTGCTAGATGTGTTCGCTGTTTATAGTTATGACTTTTTTACCACCTTGATTTCACGTTCTAAACCAAATGGCACCGACTAAGCCAGTCTCGCTTGGTCGGCCTCCTGCTCTCCGAATTCACAGAATTCTGAGACGTTACCTCTCTTGGTACGGCTGTCCTGATGGACTGTGTACTTTAATTCGAAAACCTCGTTGACTTTTCTACTCTATTTCCTTACTACCGAGAAGAATATAATCTAAGTGTTGCATGCACAACGCATTGTTTCCCTCACCCCGAGAACTGGAATGGACTTGTTCAAGCTGCATAAGTATAGCTTCTTTCATCCATAACATAGCCATATTTGCTGACCCAGCACATTTGTCTTCCCAATTAATTAACCGACTTAGACTTCATTCACCGACTAATCCAGCCTCGTCGGCTCGCATCTTGATCTCTGAGTTTGCTCCGTCTACTGAGACGCCACTGAACACAGTTCATCTAAACATTTTTTTGGAAAACATGTAGTAGAGGTATTTAATTTGTATTGCTACATATAATGCGAAGTTCTTTAGTTCAAACACTCCTGCGACTGAGCTTATTTTTCTCCGAGTTCCGGATGCATCGTTGTTGTTGGCTGGTGTGGCTGCCCTTATTCGTTACCATTTTTCCAGATTTCCACAACATCAATAGCCAATGACCGAGGAAACTTTCACTGCTTTGACCACAACACTTCAACGGAGCACAATACACCTTTATCTGGAAATTGTTTAATAACTATTCCGCTGTATTATTACTTAAGAATGGACAAACCACCGTTCGTTAACTTGCTTGGATGCCATCAAATTTCGGCTTGAACAATTGAGTTTATCCCGTCTATTCTTATAATTCTCACTCACAGCTCTCGCTGACATTTAATGTCAACTCGGATATTTCACCATAATTAAAAGCGCAGACTTTCCTGCCAATATTGTGCCCCTAATATGGACACATCTCAACACAATGCTACCTTTCACTTTGGCTGGAACAAATGCGTTCGGTCATTTTCATTACTGGACAAATAATTTTCACCTACCATGTCTGGAGCACTTCACACTATTTTTACCGTCCACTGCGCCGTGGAGGCTAGTGTGCCCAATCAAGACCAAATCAAGACACCGGGTGGTAATCCGTTTCGTTATTCCGGACAAATTACTACACGTTCCGGCCTGGACAACTGGGTTTGGCCACTTTCCGTGCTCTAATAATAATTCAACACATTATTGCTTTGGATTCTCTTAGGAGACATTACGCGGTTATACGGACGACAAAGCCATAACATTCCAAAAATGTTCAATTTATTTTTACTAACAAACGGGCCGTGCCGTTTGGCCAGTACTTGACAGGACCCATGGATGAAACAGTCTCCCGTTTATACTATATCAGGCCGCGAATAGTATGCAGGTATCTTGCCTGCGACTAACAGAACTAGTAATCGGTCAATAAGAAGCATTGCCAGTTACAGTTTGTCGTTCGAAGACATCGATGGCAACGTTCCAGGAATAGATGGGTTTCCGCCTGGCAAGCATTTTTCCTATAAAAGCCACGAAAGTACGCTTAACAACATTGCAACATGGCGGATGTGACCTGCCACCGAATAAATTCACAACCCATTACCTCACATTGGCAAGTTGACCAGGACCATGTATCATTATGTTGATACGCACCGAAACTTTCCAATATGCATTTTTCGTCGTCAAGTTACTTACTACACATTTGTCGTCGTTCTTTACACTACACTCACATGAACTTAGCTTATCGTGTAATCAGGGTTGACCTTGTTCTCCATACTTTGTTTTCGACTTGATCAACTCTACTTCTTGAACTCTTCGTGTCAGAATTATTACTGCAAATTATGGCAGACCGACTATGCGCATGCGCAATTGTCCGAACTCACGACCAAGGGATTTCTTCTTTTTTACTTCTGTTCTATTTGTGCGGTTTCAACCAAGAACATCTGTGCACTCTCCTATTGCCACTGTCACAGTTGCAATGGTACCTCTGGAAACTTACCTTTATTTGATCATGCCTCTGTGAGCATGCCTAGCATAGCCAAAAAATATTTATTTATATATTTCTCGTTTGGTGGATGATGTGCTTGCGCGTTTCACAAGTGTTCTGAATAAAGATAGTAGCGCTTGTGAGTGAACATTTTATCGGCAGTAGAGCATTTTATGTGCTTATGACTTCCAGGTGGCATTTTTTAATGTTTTATTGACAACGAGATGATGTGATATTTATCGCGGCAGATAAACAAAGAGATCACAACGGTATTGAAATTCCGTGCAGTAGCAGTAAACTAATTAACTAAACGACCAAAATACTTCATGGGTAAAAGGTACTTGATGAAATCGCACCGCAACTGGTCCGCATGGTGTCCGCATGATTTGATGCCACCTTGAATACTTTCACCTCTATTTTTGACCTACCTGTCGCAGATCGCGATACGCAATTAAACTGCAGCTTGCATATATGCCCGGATTTACTTCAATTAATCAGAGCCAACCTTCAATGCTTGTTAGGCATTGAACGTTTACACATGCCCTAGGCAACGAGGTTCCCACTGCGCAGTGTCACGGGCATTAGCAGATGTAAAAATCTTACACAATGGTGTGCTGAATATTTGGCAAACTCAAACCCAGTAACATTTATAATACGGGTCTTTGGACATGCGTTGCGCACATCTAAATCCAAAGTCCCTTTGTGTACATTTGCGGCGGAACGGCCGCAAGGTTATAAAGTGTAGAGTGGATCTATGTTTTCCGGCTGCGAACGACTTTCAATGCAATATATGCGAGTGTATGCAGCTTTGTGTGTGAATATCCAATCCGTTATGCATAAAAATACTGTCGTCCGGATAATGCAGATTTTTAGTTGGTTACTAGGTAGTACATCCAGTGCTGTAGAGATTAAAAGGACTGAGCTATCCATAATGTTACCAGTCTTTGATTGATAATTAGACGGAAGTACAACCCCAGCAATGCCAACGCTGTTGTCGCTCGGAGCTCAGTAGACATTCCCGTGGACCCTTACACTGCCTTTGACAACATGTGACAGTGAACTCCGCCTGGAAAGGTGTTTAGTGGACACGATTTTATGAACAGCGGGTGATATGCATTGTATTATCGTCGCGATTTATCGATTGTCATTAGCTATGGAATGTGTACTTAAAGATTATGGCTACTGCTTACAAATAAAGCAAAATAAAGCAAAAAATAATTTGTTTCCCTTCGAGGTAAATAAATGGGTGGTTCGAAATCCACCGTGTAAATAGCTAGCTTTATCTGGGCATTGTAATCTCTTCGTACTTACACACGCCAAACAAACTGAGGATCAATTAACAATGATCTATGTCTGATAAAAGAGGTAGTTGCCTGACAAATCCCTTAAAATCTTAGGGGTACAATTACAAATATGAAAAGGTAAGTGCGTTGTCTGTTTGCGTGTTTATCTAGCAGAAAAGCTGCTGCATACTAATAGTGTAGGTGGGAATTGAATGCGAAGGACAAGGCAAAAAGAGGACAGCTAGAAAAGTTGTACTTCGCCTGAAAAGTAACAACACAGATACCCTCTTTTCCACCGCTTTTTCAGGTTTATGTAACATGTTAATCCAATTTGAAGAGATGATTAATTTAGCACAATTTAGGTAATGAATTAACGGGCGCCATAGACAAGATACAATCGTTTTTGAAATATCCAAATTTTGCGTGGCTAACAACGAAGTTTGGAAGAGAGTTCCAGTTTTGGCTATCCAAAAGGGAACAATAATTACATTGACTCTCCAGGTGGCTGTAATGTGCACACAATTTCAATGAATTACCTCTGTGATTGGTGTTATGGCTGAGTTTCATCAAGTGACGGCATACGTGATTAGGTCACTTAATATTTGGTAGACTAATATGTGATTGCCGCGCAGAATTCGGTGGCAGCCACTAAAAACACCCAGTGACTTAGGCCTTTGAAGGTACAAGAGATTTCGAAGGACCTTGACGTACTTCGTGACCCTGCGTTGTGGATTGGATAGAACTTATAAAACGCGCTTTAACCAAGGTTAACAAGCTTAGATGGCGTATTCAACGTGACGGCCAAGCGTAAGAATTTTGCATCATAGGGAAGATGGATGAGTCGAATCTCCCTAATGCACTTTGCAGCAAGCCCAAGTGCTGGTTGGCTATCTACGCATCTGCATCTGACTGCTTTGAACAGGTAAGGTCACTATGAATGAGCTCACCAAGTTCGCGTTCTTGGGAAGTTGTTTCCGATACTTGTGACTTAAGCCTATACACGTAGTCAGACCTGTGGCGCAATTGAACTGCGTGTCATTTTTCAACTTATACGGTAGGATATCCAGAACTGCTCAAGTCGAAGTCGTGTTAAGTTCACGCTAGAGCTTTTCGTCATCCTTCGGTTTTTGGTCGCTCGCCATAAATTGATATAATTCATGGAGAATGGGAAACCGGGAATGATTTCCCTGGCCATATCGATTATGGAAAGCAAGAATAAACGGGGTCCGAACACTGAGCCTAGATGTACGCCGCACTGCAACTCAATTGCGTCTGAAAGCGATTCTCGTAAACATACGTTCAACCGAAGTTCGTGCATGAAATTGCTTATCCAACTTAGCATTGGGTCAACTATGCCATAAAGCTAAACTTTGTGGAGGAAAATCCGGTGTTCTAAACGAGCAAACGTTTTTGAGATTATTAGCTACATGATATTGACTACCGCTCTACTATCAACTGCTTCATTTCAGCTATTGCGTGTAATTAGGACGTTCTTAGCGCATGAACACTTTAGTCGGCAGCCGTGTTGCTCTGATGCCATCAACTTGTGAATTTCCAGCTACTGCGTGAGTGTGCTAACGTTGTTAGCCTCCATAACCTTGGGAAGCACGGGGTGCAGCGTTATAGTGCAGAACTTAGTTGGGTCAGTGTGACTATCTCCCTTAGGAATCAGAGTGATGACCTGTCGTTACCATTTTGTTGGAATATGGTTCTCCTTCATACAACGCTGATAGAATATAGCAAATGATTACGCTAGATCACTGGTTGCTGCCTGTAAAGCCCTGTGTTGAATGTTATCGCCACCAGGAGAGCTGTGGTTAACAGGGACAATAGTAGGGGCTAGTTAGAATGTGGTCAATTCGTGTGCCTTAAGAATAATGAGGGCCAACAGGTTTGTAAAACTGTTATCAGCTTTCATATTGCTGCAGATAAAATGCTATGCACAAGTGTGTTAGCGCCGGCTCTTCCAGGTAAAACATGGAGCTGAAAGGATGTTTTACGTGTTTGGTGCCATTTTGGCTACGGAGCTCCGGAGACCAAGTTAACACAAGCGTAAACTTATTTGAGTATGACGTCAATGCACTTCCGTTGGCTTAGCGGTGACCAAATGCAGACATACGGTAAAGTAACTAGCAACGGTTGATCGAAATTGTCTTGACTATTCAGTTTTGCTAGATT
>CALYDF020005945.1:0-13884 GCA_944474145.2 Dicrocoelium dendriticum | reverse complement strand
TGGCAGACCCCAGTGACTTTGGGAAGAGTGGTCAATTTCGCAAACTTAGAAGGCGATTGACCCGGGAGCTCTGTCGCATGAAAAATGCATGATGGACGGAGAAGGTGAAGTAGATGAATGCTACTCCGGACGCCGCTAACACAAGCAATTCTTTGACTCCTTGAAGGTGGTATATGGACCGAGATTGGAGCTGCTGATGGCGTTGATCGATGTTAGCTCAGGTGCTATCTGCACACAGACTGCAGACATAATGCACGTCTGGCAAAACACTTTGACGGTCTCTTGAACAACCATTCAGAGATCGACTGGCCTACATTGAACGGCCTAAAGCAGCACGACGTGATGAAGAGTCTGGCGGCCAAGCCCACACTGGATGAGACGCAGAGAGCACTTGCTCAGCTACGAAACGGCAAGTGTGCCGGAGCCGACGGGATCCCGCCCGAAGTATTGAAACACGGAGGACCCGCGTTGTTGACTGCGCTTCATCACTTGATGAAAGGTGTATGGATTGAGGAGGAGGTGCCTACTGAGCTGAAGGATGCCCTTGTGCTACCACTGTACAAGGGTAAATGGAGCAAGTAATATTGCACGAATTATCGTGGCAGCAACTTGCTGAGTTGTGTGGGCAAGGTGATTGCCCGAATCCTGCTCAGCCGCCTTGCCAGTCAGGTTTTGGAACCGAACGTGGCAGAAGAGCAATGTGGATTTCGTTCCGGTTGCAGCATTATAGATATGGTGTTTGTGGCTCTTCAGTTGCCGGAGAAATTCAGAGAGCGACACCAGCCATAGTACTCGCTTTTTGTTGACTTCACCAAGGCATTTGATACGGTGAACCGCGAGGCATTGTGGCTGGTGTTGGGTAAGTTTGGTTGCCCGCGTAAGCTTGTAAGTTTAATTGAATGTCTGCACAGTGGTATGCGAGCAAGGTTGCAGCTGAGTGGAGAGACCTCGGATGACTTTGCAGTTGTCTCTGGTGTGAGGCAAGGCTGTGTCTTAGCTCCTATCCTGTTCAATATTTATATTCATGCCACGACGCTTTGTGCTTTTGATGCGGCTTGTGCGTACGGTGCTCGTGTGGAGCACCTTATTGATGGTGGTTTGCTGAACATCCGTCTTTTTGGTGCGAGAACTGTAGTCTGTGTGACAACTATCCTTATGTTGCTGCTTGTTTACGGCTGTGCCTTGTTTTGTACACAGCGCGGACGAGTTGCAGCATATGACTAGTGCTCTGGCTTCGACAGCAGCCAAATTCGGGCTCACCTCCAACCCAAGCAAAACTGTCTGTCTCTTTCAACCTTCGCCGGATGCGCAATCTTGAATATTGCCGCGAATCAGCATTGGTACTGAAATATTAGAAACCGCCTCACGCTTTTACTACCCTGGGAATGTAATGTCGACTGACCAGCAGCTTCACAGTGAGCTTCGTATCCGCGTGTCGAGGGCAGCAGCGGCATTCGGGAAGCTTGATAACCGAGTTTAGAACAACCATCAGCTTACCATTGTCACGAAGCTGACGGTGTACAAATCCATGGTGCTGTCCGTTCTTCTATATGGCGGTGAAACGTGGGCGATATACCAGCACGATGTGCAATATCTCGATTGATTCCATCGTCAGTGTTTGCGACGGATTTTGCGCATCACTTGGGGAGACAGAGCTGCTGACACGGAAGTGTTGCGCCGTAGTGGAATGTATGCAGTGGACTGCATACTTGTGCTGAGACACCTGAGGTGGCTCAATCATGTGTGGCGTATGGATTCAACGCGGATAAAGAAACAACTCTTATACGATCAGCTGAGTATTGGGATGCGGCATGTGGAGAAACCAAAGTTACCTTACCAGGACATGATTAAAGTGAGCCTCTCACGTTCTAATCTTGAGTGCAGGTCATGGGAAACGAAGGCTGCTGATTGGCGTGCATGGCGCAATCTAACCATTAAGGCAGTTGCCGAAGTGCGGGAGAAAGACCTCCTACATGCAGAGAAGAAGCGGTAAGTGCGGAAGCGGCAAGCAACGATGGGTTGTACTCCATCGACATCGAGCGCATCGTGCGGTATCACGTGCGGTCGCGAGTGCCTGGGTCAGGCAGACTTAGGGAGCCATGCGCCAGGCCACTTGGGACCATTACCGAAGCGACGACGAGTCCTGCAAAGAACGTAAGCAGAAGCAGCGCAGCGTTTGTAGGTACGCTGCATTCGATTTACTAACTACGTGCTTGCATGCTAAGTCTCTTTATTTCAGGTGGTGGGTTTTCAATATTGTTCTGATGCTTTTCTTTCTCATACAAATGTCTACCTTTACACTCTTCTATAAACTGGCACAAGTCGCTTAAGCCAATTGTAGTTCATTTCCATGGCATTTTCGGGGTTGTGTCATTTCCGTAAAATATACATTCTGACCTCGTGGACTTATCTCGGATCTTTTGTAAACAACTTATTGCATATGCTCATTAATTCAAAATTATTGTCACGTTTCTTTATGCATTACTCGAGTTACGTTCTTTATTATTTTTCTCTCAAGTGATTGGCTGTTGCTTGATATCCCCGGTGTGGTTGCGCTTGATGTGCATGTTGACAAGGTGCCTACCTAAATATTACCCACTACCTTGTCCATACTGGCTCCAGGAGACAGTTGATCGCTGGTGGGGAGGACGGAGTGCACGGCTCTTGTGGTCGTGCTAGGCTCGAAGACTGGTTCAATGCACTCAGTGTGGAGCGGACTACGGTCCAGCCACCGCCTTGTGTGCGCTTGAATCCCCAAATACAGTGCGCTTGTGTTTGCTTGTGAAGGAGTGTGAGCCGGCTCCGTTGATGAAACGTGGTTCCCATCCGTATGCCTCCCGGTCTTATTCCTTCGGGTTTACACTGGATATGGGGTATGTGGTTGGAGCGGTGGGTAGTGCAGCGCAAGCCACCCATGGTCCATCCGTAGGCACAGGCGTCCTGTGGCTGGCCACAGTGACAGGCGAATCCGAAACCGGATGCCGCCAACCCTATATATATAGGGCTTTTGTCTACCAACATATATACATATAATTTTGTTCTAATTTTATCTTTTCTTATCATATAAAATGTGGTATAAATAAATATATAAATGCCTTTCAGACGATATATATTGTAGCTGTATGGAGATTCCCCGGTTTGCCTGTGCAAAATTCTAACTAAAATTAATTCATTGTAAACTTACGCAACCGGTGGGGTTTGTTGAACTGACTGCTGAGTACCAATGCTTGACTTGCTCATCACCAATTTTGCTTGGCGCTCGTTTCGGTTGCAAATCGCGACTGCCCTGTGTGATGTGCATTCTCCTTTCCCTAGCTAGAACGTCAACGGTGTCTTTCCTTTATAGCTAGATAACAGGGAACCTTTTACTGTACCAATAAAAGTTCCCCGCAACTAGATCTGTCTTCTCCAATCGCTGCGGTCTCCCGCTAGATGCGATCATCTAAAATATCCATACCATCTGGGATATCTGGTATTTATTTTTAACTGCCCTTTCATATCTTTGAACGTACCTTTATGTTTATGCATTATATATCAGGTCAGGTCAGATCAAACGGACGATAGATGCTTCCGCCTAACAAGCGTCCAGTTCCTGTGCCGGTAGGTGAAGCTGCCCCCGGCACTTCGACGTTGGATTGTCTCTTCTTGCTTCTGTAAAGGAATGAAGCAAGAACCAGAGCAATCTTTGCACTTTCATGTTTCAGCATCAAAATACACTACATATTCCAGTACAACTACAATATCTCTGGGGAAAAGGGTAGGCCAGCAGTCATCTAAGCCCCTTTTGAAGGCTTCTGCAGTCTCAGACTCTACTAAATGTTTATTCCAGAAGTTAACTACTCGGTTCGGAAAAACTTTGCCCTGATGTCCAAACGAGCTCGATGATGTTTCAGCTTCAGGCGATGCCAGCGCAGATGGTCTGATATAGCCAACTTAAACAGATGGGTGTGACTAATACCACTAAGTCCCTTAATGATCTTAAACGTCTCTATTAACTCCCCTCTCTATCTACGCCGTTCCAAGGAAAATAATCCCACGTTACTTAGACGATCTTCATACGACTTCCCTCGTTGACTTTCGATCATCCTGGTCGCAAGTTGCTGAATCTTTTCTATACAAATGATGTCACTCCGGAGGTACGGTGACCAGGCCTGAACACAACACTCTAAATGTGATCTAACTACTGCTTTATATAACGACAAGAATACTTCTGCTTTTGTGTTACTCAGCGTCCTCCTAAGACGGAATAACTCGTGTCGCGCTTTATTGGCAGCATGGAGACACTGTGCCGAAGGCTTAAAATTGTTCACTACGATGACACCTAGATCACGGGCTTCATTAGTACACCGCAATGATAGAGATCCCACAGGAGACTGAACTGCAATTCCGCTACCATTACTAGTCAATAGTTGACATTTATTGGTATTTAGAGGTAGATCCCATTGACTTGACCAATTCACCACTTTGATGATGTCCTTAGCCCATGTCGCCCGGTTTCCTCTACTGACTAGCTTCAAGTCATCTGCGAAGATGTAGCAGGAATCCTCAAGAAGATGAGCCAGGTCATTTATAAACATAAGAAATAGCAATGGACCCAGTACTGAAGCTTGGGGGACACCGCTGTAGGCATGTCCAACACTGGAACTCGCTTCTCCGACCCTGAACCTGAATGTCCTTCCACTCAAGCATTCGAGATCCATAGTAATAGTTGGTGATGCAATCCAATCCATGTCAGCTTCTCAATTAAAAATCGATGATTCACTGAACCAAAGGCTTTACTGAAGTCCGAATAGCACACCTCTACCGATATCCCACTATCAAGACATCGGGTAATTTCGTCTAATAAGCCAAATAAATTGGTAAGACAAGGCTTCTTTGTAAGAAAGCCGTGCTGTTTCGCTCTAATTAGATTGTGCTCAGTCAAGTGCTCACAGATCTTGTTCCTTATAAGCGTTTCCAAGCACTTCAGCATGATGCTGGTCAAACTAAAAGGTCTATAGTTAAGAGGCATCGACTTAGAACCCCCTGGTGGATGGCAACAATAGTCGCTTCCTTCCAATCAAGTGGCAGCCTGCCTTCTTGAAGAGACTGATTGAATAACTCCGCTACATGATACTGAAGGATATCAGCCAAAGGCACAACTATGGCGGGATGTACACTATCAGGACCAGCTGAGTCATAATGGTTCAAACTGGCCGGCGCTGTGAAGACCTCTGTCACATGGAGAATACTTTCCCGCGTTGTGTAGCTAGTTGAGCAATGCGGCTGTGAAGGCAATCCTGAACCACTATCCTTGCGGTGCAGGTTTTGGTAGACACGTAGCAGCGCTTCTACTTTATCTACGTCGTCTAAAGCCTGGGTGCCGTCCTCAATGGTTAGACGGCGGACCACCTTTTTTGGAGAAGCATTTGATTGGACATAACTGTAATAACACTTGGGATTCGTTTTCGCAACTTTGGCCAACCTAAGCCATAGAAGTACTTGGCCTGCCACTGCAATGTTTCGACATCTTTTGTATTGCAGCCAACGTCAGAAACCCCGAGTAGCTTGATCTTTTCTCCACTCAGCATTGCTCCTCATTATCGCCCTATCAATTTTCTCCCCTACCAGCGGGGTTTCCCAAGGTGTCTCGTGGGACGTAGAGAAGCAACTTCGTTCGGCAACTGTACTAGTCCACTTTTCAGTAGAAGCCATCTCTGTTCCAAAGTGGCCTTGTCCTGTTCAGGGATCCAAGTGATCCAAAGGGCTCGATCCCGCAGCTTCGTAAAATTAATACGATTTAAATCCCTTCCCATTCGACAGTTCTCTGCAAGCCTCGGTGTGCCCAGAGAAAAGGGCAAAACACAATGATCACTCTTACCTATGGGTAGCTACACGCATAGATCAATCAATTAACCGTGTCTGGCGGTCACGATACCGAGGGCTGAAGCCGTACTTACAGTGCGACGCCTAGTCGGAACATTGACGTATTGCTCGAAAGCATTTACGTGCTGTTTTCAGCAAGCAGCCACTCAACAAGGGGAAGGTTTAGGTCACGGACGATCAGAAAATTAGGTGCGGCCATTGCTGCCTGTCTTAGCAACGTACCAAGATCCCTGTCCTCTTTTTGTGTGGAGGATGAGCTGCGATAAACATACTATAATCTCCAATCTACCCCATGTTCATAGATAGTAGGATATCACCTGAACGTTAGCAGAACTCACGGTAAATTTAGCCTCCCAGTGTTTATATTGGCACTTTATAAGCAAAAGTACTCCTCAACCAGTCTGATACCCGGGCCTGTCAGCCCTGTAGCACGCAAAGTCTATAAGCAAATCACCAATAAGGTCATCTGGAGAGCGCCAGGACTCGGACACAGCAGCCACATCAACTTGCTCACAACGCGTTACTAATGCCCCCCATTTGTTACGCACACTACAACAACTAGTGTACCACACGCTTGGTCTCTCCGAACTCGGTTGTTTCCCCTCGGACGTAGAGCCCAGGTGGATAACCCGTTTTTTGTACCATTTCATTTCCATCGGCTGCCTGCATCGACGAATCAACGCTGGGTTGCTGTAAAGCAGTACGGAATAATGCCTTTCCTGGCTTCGCCCTCCTGGGCTTGCTGGATAAACCCCCGACGGGTTTTCTTCCATTTACCTGAGTCGACCTATAGGTGCTGTTATAACAGCACCGCACTTTGGATTTTCTGTACAGTACATTTTAGGTACGGCAAATATTTCATTTTTCCCATCGTTTTGTGAAATGGGCATACCACCTATATTGGTCCATATACGGACTTTGGTGCCACCACTATCAAGCATGAGGCCTTGAAATTTTTTGAACGCACCGGCTGAAGTTCCATTGCCACATCTTCACTATCCTCTTCCGCCATAGATGTGTGGTTCACTTTTCCATCAAGAGCAAGTTTCTCCACAACCAAATGCAGGCCAGGACTTATCTCACTGGCGTCTTGTGAAGTGGGTTGTCCAGACAAGCTGACTGCCCTTGCCACAGGAGAGCAGACGCTACAGTTTTGCTTAGGTGTCTGAATAACGTAAGGCTCACTCTCGGGAATTCCAGCATGTGAGACCACTGAGTTATTAGCCAAGCTGATAGTAGTACCTTCTAACCGGCTCAGTCGAGGGGCTTTAGCCTTCGAAGTTGGTGTGTGCCATTACTACTCACCATTAAGTTTGCACCACCTCTGCGCAGTATGCCTACTGGAAGGCCGCCACATTAATAATTGGAAATGAATTCGGCATCAATAAGTTGCAGATACCTCAACACAATGGACCACTGTGCACTTCGTGTAAGTTCACAATATCCTTGTCACTTGTACAGCAGCTAATTTATGCCGATCATTATGAAGGTCTGTGTACTTCTCATATGAATTTCACAAGTTCCAACAGTTCATTGCATATTTCAAAATAATAAGACTTCACGATTGCTTTCACCTGTCAACATTCAACAACTCTACCATCTCCATTTCAATTTTCTGCATGATTTCTTTTATTTCACGCTGCGGATTCCCTGATTCCCCGTTGCAGCAACGGCTATTTTATAAGAATCCATCACTAACCAACAATCACGGAACACCATGGAGGTAAGCCTGGATTATACATTTCCTACAACGTTTTACCATATTTTCATTCATAAGATACTTAAAATAGGCTTACGTATATTAGTCGACTAACATATTTCACCGTTTAGCAAACCCTTGAAATATCAGTATTTCGCTGCGAGACCGTGCTCCACAACGGTCGGTGATCAGCAGGCGACTGAGAGGTTAGCGTAGCGGACAAAAGCAACTTTGCCTTGGTGAAGGAAAAGCGAAGATGACATTGTGACCTAAGAGCTATTAATGTGGAGAATAATGTCATGGACTGCAACGTGGACATAGGTTGATGTGAGTAGGCTAATAGTTTGAATGTATCGTAACGTGCGTTGGCGGATTCAGTCGCTGTCATGGCTGTCGACCATACCTATGCTTTCCGTGCTGTCTTCCTTCAGCGGGTGTACCGCACTTTTGAGAAGTTTGAAAGTGATTTAAAGCGCTTTCAAATGCGTACTGCATCATGTTTTTCAAATCAGATATCCTGACATCGGAGGCGTCTAGGAGGAAAACTGGGAAAGGGTTGCCTGATGGTGTGCGGTTCAGATCCGTGCACTATAGATGCGTCCGTTGTTGCCGACGAGGATACATATGCAAGCGGTAAGTTGACATGTAATGTTTGTGAGGCATATTAACTCTAGGTACAAAAGTTATGATTGCAAGGCGCATATTGTCATACGGCATAACGGCTGGTGGTAGGACATAGTATCCTACGGCGTTGTGCACAGCCATACCTTTCATGTAGGAAAGCCGTTTCTATATGTGACCAAGAAACGGCTCCCGCGGCACGCGGAAGAGGACGTCTATCGTATGATGCAGTCGTTTAAGGACACACGCGAGCTCAGGAGGTATGCGTTGACGCACTACGGTAGAAGATTGAACCGTTACGACCTCCGGACCATAAGACATAAGATGAGGGGAAAGGTGGAGGGGAACTCAGTGGAAGCAGTGATACAGTTGCTTGAGAGCGTCGGTCAATGTAATGTGGAGTATGAGGAATCGGAGATACGGTTCTTATTTTTCGTTCCCAGGTACGTACGTGACCTCGTGGAGCTTTATAGTGAGGTAATGCTGGCGGATGCGACACACCAGATGAACTGCGGTGGCTACATACTGTGGCACTGCAGGTTGGTAGATGTGCATGGTATTGGGCGTTCATTATTCTACGCGTTGCTTCCTAATGAGACAACGGCATCCTACCTGAACGCGGTGCGCAACATGCGCCTCATGTTACCAACGACTGAGACAGCAAGGACGGTGGTGATACATAAGTGCATGGCCCAGGTCCATGCATTCCAAACAGTGTAGCCCTGCACGCGGGTTGTATTGTGCTGTTTGCACTTGCTGAAGGATGTCACCCGTCGCTGCAACGGGTTATCCGCGGAAAGTGCAACGGACAGGTTGCTTATTAAGCAGTGGGTAGGGAACTTGTTGTATGCTAGGAGCTCCCGGTTGTTCGTCAGGTATTTGACAGCCATTAAAGACAGAAACGCCGACGCGCACAGGTACTTACTACGGACCTGGCCGCCGTTCGTCTCATCATGGGCAGCGCACCGCTTGACGTAGACCTCTTTGTTCGGCTGTTTTACAACAAACCGCGTGGAAAATGAAAATAGGCATGCAAAGAGCGGTCTTTCCGAGCGAACGTATTAAGTAGGCCTCCTTACTGCGGTTGTTAACCGCGTGCTTGATGCTCAAGCTCAGTGGGAAGATCTGATGGGCAAAACGGACTTGTCGAAGCACCCAATATATCCTTGCTCCCATAGCCTTGGGCAGGCTGCGTGTCAGTTCTCAGGATAAGCAAGGACGCGCTAGCCATGCCATTACACTAGGGAGAAGGTGACAGTGACAGGGTTGTCCGATGATAGATGTCAAGTGCAAGGTAGCCGTAGACAGTACACCGTGTTAATGCGTGAGGAGGTGACGTGCCAATGCATCTTCAGTCGGCAATGGTTGCTTCTGTGCGCCCACATTGTGCAAGCATTGCACGTGGCAGGCAGTCCGGTTGACTACATATGGCGTAACCACCGCTGGGTTGTGTCGCACGCGCGACATCCGCGTGTCACCGCATCCACGTCCTCCGGCATCGTTCCCTACCGTCGAGTTCCACAGTTGCACCGGTAAGTAGGGAACAGAAGCTTCGGGAAGGCAGTCAGGTTCTGGGTGCTATTCAGTTGTAGGTTTGCAGCCTTGGCGATGCGAAGTATAAGGAGGTAATGGATCAGTTGCGGTCGTTACTACGCAACCAAAGCAGCTCTCACGAGGACGTTGCGGTTCCCGCCTCCGAAAACATAATTGATTCAGCTGCGGAAGGGATGAGTCAACCTACCAGGGAAGGCACAAGACGTAAGCAAAGTTTAGTGCCCATTCCGGAATAGTCAGTCGATCAGGAGCAGGAAAGGAAGCCACTTCGGTTAAGAGATTTGCACAAGAAAACCGCCAGTGTGTATAAGCCACCAAAGAAGCGTCGTTGCCATGCAAACCTCCCAGCCAATTACGACAATGACAAGTGCGCTTCGTGCCTCCAAACAGGCTGCGAGGCACAGAGTAGACAGGGGGTTGACTGGGTCATGTGCTCCGGCTGCGGCCTTTGGTATCATCAGCTGTGCGCCTCGTACAGTGGACAGGAGCATTTCACCTGCCGTCGGTGTTTGTAAGTCCTCCTTTTTCATGTCGCTACCTTTTCCCTTTCTTCATAACCACACCATTGCTTCCGCTTGACTGTTAGGTACACCCACTACTCTCATATGCGGTGCCTCCCTACTTGACGATTACGGCATGTATGCATACCTCGCCATCGGGATCCCACATGATGGGGTGGTCTGGTGTACCTAAGTACATCAGAAGTACCCGAAGTTCCGAGGCTTTGTGGTGATACACATTACCTCTTACGTACCTTTATGAAACTTCATCTTCTAACCAACCTGAAGTGCCGTTGTGCTTTGCTAAGCACCAGGACAACATAAATGGAAAAGGTAAGAAGAGCGGTTGAAGTGCCATCGGTGGGACATGTATTGCTTGCGCTCACGCTGCGTTGCTGATATCTTACCTCCTAGCTGCTTAGTGATCCGCCGCGTGGGGAGGAGAGTGCATGACCTCATCCATACGTGCGTGACCATTTTGCCTGGGACTGAACAGCTTCTCGTTCCCTTGGTCTTTCGTGCCTCTTCTAGATACCGATGCTTAAACGACAACCTTAGCGATTTCGGCTAAGTGATGGCACTTTGACCGCTAGTAAATGTATTCCTTTCCCTTACACAACGTGTTTTAAGGGTCGCTCCATCGGTCACCGTTTTATGGTCTTGGCTTATCTCCATTTCTGGCAGTCAGTTATCACAGTAGCTATACGTGACATCCTCATTGTTAGAAGATACCTGCTGGTGAAGCCTTGCATAAGGCTTGTTCCATTCCCCGCTCCTTCCGTGCACCTAATGGACCATTTCCTTGTGTTACTATATACAGTTTATGCACCACCGCCCCCAACACCTTGTGTTTAGGCTTGCACACCGCGTCTCTCTGGAGGCTTATTAGGTTCAATATATGAACGGCGTAACGGCGACACCCTGCTTATATACCCTATGTTACCACCGTAACATGCCGTGAAGTCTCTGGCTGGGTGACCGCGGACATTAGGGAACGTAGCTGTACTAAACAGTCTTGACAAAACCATGCCCGTCCAAATACGATAAGTGAGAATCACCCCGCCTGCTATCCATCCGTAATGCATGCAGTAAATCCGCATTCCGAGCAAGCATTCCGACAAGCGTGCATACCATAATCCAACTGCGGTCAGATGAATGCGGAGAATAGCTTCACAAAGCATTTGGCTGTTGGGATTACGAAAGCCTGGCACATAAGCAACAATAACAACAACAACATTACGGGAAGCTGCTTGGACTGTGGAACGTCTCAGTTAAGGTACCAAACCCCCGACCACTGCTACTTGGTGTGGTACTCACTACCCCGGAGGAACGTAGCGCTGTCATGCGGTTCCCCTTTAAGCTAAAAGCTATAAACATTAGCGCTCAGCCGGATCTTTCGCTGGTCAACAGACTGCAGCTAAGGGAGGCCATGAAGGACCTTAACAGCAGGCAAGCGGCAGGCAAACAACGTTCCCGGCTAGTGTGTTTTCCGGTGATCAGTTGCCGGTCCTTTTCCGTCCTATCATTGCTATTTCCGGTAGCGCACGACCCAGGTCTGGATCTAACGAATACCTCCAGATACCGCTGTAATGTGTGCCGCCTAGGGAATCAGGTGTGCCAGTTAGGTCCCCTTGTAGATGGGTGTCATCCGAATACACTGGATTACCGCGGCAAGATTTGTCCACCCGGCCTCGTCAGAGACAAAATGCAGCTAGTGAGGGTTTCACCAGTGCGTACTGTGTTAGTTCAGGGAGTACATGGACGGACATACCCCGAGCGTCTAGTTCATTGGGGAATACATTCTATGCACTACCGAAGGCTTAGCGGACACCTAATCTTAACCTACAGCACCTTAACTGCGAAGCTTGGTCCACATGCATCTGAGCTATCCAGTCTCGCTGCACTGTCTACTCTAAGCGGTCACGCCTTGAAGCTGAACAAACCATGGTCCTATCTCATTACGGTGCAAATTCGGCTGTCACGCAGTCATCCAACGCTTCAGCATGCTTCCGCACATTGTTAGCAGGGCATTTACGGTTATGGGGTTTCAGCGGCAGCTTTGGGTGGCAACACAAAACGTTTCCATTTTCTTAGTAACTCACATCTTCGAACTTCAACTTCCTTTTCTTCACTTCTCTTCACGCGTTGGCATTATTTTCTCATTTACAGTGCACTTCCTTATTCCGTACCCTTCATTTCTAACTTCATAGCCTTTACTTACTTACGTGACTACCACAGCAAGCTCCGCTGGAGCAGGAAACGCGGGCATTAACCGTTTGCCCCGGGGTGCCATAGGGATGTTCCCTTTTAGGTCGAAAAATAACTGAGCCCTGCAGCAATCCCCAGCTCAACCATTCACCAAAAATGAAACACACACGGGGTACGTCCATCGTTACAAGCAAGTCTGAATTCACCCCACGGATTATCCACCGTATTCCAGTGCTCAATGTCTTAAAACTGTCCATGCATGCAGTTAACCAATATTGGCATACGCATGGCTCAATAATGATTGCAGCTACATGGAACACTGGACCAGAAGTTATGGATTGGAGTAAACCGTTAAAACCAGTGAAATAACAAACAACAGTTAACCAATTTACTTTCTGCAGCGACTCTATCACGTGATAAATTATGCCCGCTGAGAAAGTTTAAGTTCAAGCGGGTTCAGGCGGGACTGGAAGGATAGGATGATCTCGTGGTTGTACGTTCTTCGGCGGGTCGTTGAACCAGGAGTTGGCAAACTTTGAAATACTGATGGACCCAAAACAAAGACCGCACCACACCCCGTCCAACCAACTAATGCCCACGTATCCTGCCCTAGCAGTCCCTGCTGGGCCGGTTTCCTGGAGTAAGAAAGAGAAAAAAGTAAACTCAGAAGGCAAATAGAAATTGAAAAGAGCTAAGCAATTGAAATACCAAGCTATTTGAGTCAATAAAAGTAAAGAACTGAAAAGTAAAAGGACAGTCAGCTAGGAAAAGGTAAAAGTTTGCTGTTTCCACCCAAGAGCATCGAGCTGGCGCGCAAACCCTTAACCGTAGGTTCCCCAACCACGTGATCTGAAAACAAATTCCAGCGAACTAAAATTTGGCGCAACAGACGAGTTTCCGTCCTAATCCTGTCAGACCCTGGTTTATGCAATTTCAGTGGGTGACAGCGGATATTAGGTAGCAAAGCGGGACTAAATACCCCTGACAACTCCGGGCTAGGCTTACCCGTCAAAATACGATAAGGGAGAATCAGGTCCCCACTTATCCTTCCCTAGTGCTGGAGTACATACCTAAACTGAGCAAGCGTTCAGGCTACGTCTGTCCCCGTAGACCCTGCACTAAACGAGTGCCCACTTGTAACACCGTCTCCAAGTCCATTTCGTCTCGGTTAACACATGGTGGACAATCCAGAATACAATATTCCAGGTGGGGTCGGACGAATGTCAAAAATAGATTCACAAACAAATCTGCCGTTAAGATTCCGAAAGAGCGGCGGATACACCACATCATACAAAACCCTCGACAAGCAGCCTTCTTCCAGTTGTCCCCAGAATGCAATGCTGATGAGTGTACGACTCTTAAAGCGACCTGCTGAGTGACAACAGGGAGTTCACTACCGCCGACAACATATCGGGTGGGAGGATTGTTAGGTCTCGA
>CALYDF020005944.1:0-13887 GCA_944474145.2 Dicrocoelium dendriticum | reverse complement strand
AGATTGGGAGGTGCAGCCCAGAGAGACGGTATGTGCACCAAAACCCGCCGATCAATTTCTCCATACTATTCCGCCTCTGCACGCTAGGCATCTTCGACTCCTGTATCAATTTTAGAGTTCCAGCAGAGGCTTTTGTTTTGACTTAGGCACAGGTTTGATGAACTGAAGGTGTTAGTGGTTGGTTCAAATGACCACACAGGGAATCAGAGTAAGATGCCGGTGCCCATTCGCCTATCCTTATTCAAGGATAACATAACCCTTAGCCTAAAGATAACAAGTCTGCATTGTAATCTGAGGGCGAGGGTTCTAACCTGCGTAGGGGCCAAGCGATTCTCGCAGTATACACAGCCCACCTGCGACCGATGTTGGTTGCGCGGTAGCAAAGCGCCGGTACTGCGTGTCGGCATACTGCTGGTGCTAGTTAACACATAAGTAATGGTCAACGGAACTAACTCTTTTCATCCACCTGAATCCCAGTGTTCATGTACAGCGCTTACTGTGCGCAAACTTTCAGTTTGGAACTTCGTCACGACCAAGCAGTATACATGAAATAGGCAACTACCACATGCGCAGGCAGATAGTCAGATGTTTGAGCTAAAGCATTAAATCGGACTTCCATTGTGCAACACAAAGACAACGTCACTCACTTGTGTACAAAAAGACGACCAATTTAGACGAGCAATGTGTTGAGTCTCGCAAGACACACTGTACCGTAACCAGTCCAGTGCGGTTCGGCATAATATGTATCGCTGGAGCACCGTGATCTCGCACGAAACTGTGAACCACTTCACCCGCTATTATCTTCCACTTCGTGGCGTTGGAAGCTGCAGTGGAGGGTTTTGATCTGACACAAATGATGGTCGGTAGTGGTTCACCTTCACGATAAACCAATTTTCTCTCAGAGGAACGAAAGATCAGCTGTGTAGTTGCACGGGCGCTATCTGAATTTTGAAGTTAGAGAATTGCAAACGAGTGTCAGTCGTCTGGCGCGGGAAGTAATTAACCAATGCTTGAGGACGTGCAAAGAGTGATTCGAGAAAAAAGGGAAGTTGAACACTGAGACAGGTTGGCTGAGCGGTGAAATGACCCGGACTACAGTTAGGACCTAGAGGTTGGCCCGGCGTTCGTTTAATGTCGAGAAAATTGCACAATAAGCTTAGTGAGCAGTTACGAAACGCTCCGCAAAGATTGGATTGGTATCTGTAGATCCACTTTACTGTAGCAAAACTTGGTCCTTCTGGGACAAACGGTCTGTTCGACAAAACAAAAATGGCAGCATAACAAACGTGTAGAAGCCTCGATGTAAATGACTGGGTCATTTCCATAATTAACGACGGTTCTACATTCATGAGATTCTTCCTTTGAATCAGTTAAACAAACCCGCTCCACCGTAGCCAAATAAGAACCAATCAGCGCGTAGGCGAACTATGCATAGGCGTCCAATCAACTGCCATGTTCGCTTGCGGTAAGCAACCGCCTGATTCGTCATGTACATCCGTATGGTACTTGTGCTTACACAATCCCAGCACACTTACTACCTTTGGTCAAGCTGTGGGTAGTAGAAAGCGGCAGTAAAATATAGGAATACCTATTGAAGCATATGACATTAACATCTGTCTGTTTTACGGGAAGTCTCCCTGATTATTTCGTCATTAGCATAATTCAGTGGTTAGTACAAACTGTGAGATCTGCTGTATCTTGAACGCGGATTACCGGTAATTAGTGATTACGAGCCAAGAATTTTTCAGCTGGGCATGCCGGTTTATATTTGCAGGGAGGAAGAAGCTTTTTTCAAGGCTAGGTGACAAGGTTACCGAATTATTTTTGCAGGACCCGCTTATATTCTTTTGATGTCAGCTGCCTCGTTAGGTTTTGCTCCCTATCCGGTCCACTCTGTAATGTATCTTGTTCCAAATCAAACAGATCTGGTCATGACGCCGCGGGGCATGGTTGTGTTGCATGTTGCTGCCCGAAGTCTGTGTGGCTGTCATCGGTGCGTGCAAAGCGAAAAGGGGTTTCTCAACGGCTCCTAACGTACGCACCGCGAAGCTGAGTCAGTTGAAGGGCCTACGTGTGCCATCGGTAGTTCAATCATGGAGTACATTGGCAAAATAACGACGCGTGAAGGGGAATTCTAGAGGATACCTACACGGTTGTTATGAGGGACGCATGTCTCCATAACGTGGCGCGAGCGAAACCACTCACCTTTATAACAGTGTACATGATCGAACCAGTTTCCGCATTCACAAGAATCCACTTTTTCTAAGTATAATCTGTAATTACAAATATTAACCGCCCGAAATCTTCCACTTAAACCAGCAGCATGCGAATCCACTTGTTTACGTCGCGCTTCCTGATTTAATTTACACAGACTTTCCTTAAGAAAAATTACACACGGCATCAACCTCGGTATCTAGGTGCAGCTGGGCAACGCTGTAATCGCTCTTTGCTGGGCCAGTGAAGGCCCCTACTGTTAAGTAGGTTCCTCACCTTTTTCCCCCTCGGGGTCGTGTCGACGCTCGTGAAGTATGCGTCTGCTCGATTCAGCATGCGTGTAGAAAGTGCTTGACGATTAAGTCTTACAGGTCATACGAATCGAGTTCCGTCGCCAATATTTCCATGCGGCTTTATAACGCGCAAGTCGTTCGTTTGTTTCGATTAGGAAAGCCATTACAACCAAGTGTTTTGCGTGAAGATGTGTACCTATCACAAGCAAATGTGCCTAACATGGGAGTTTATCTAATTCTTCAGCATGTTGTGTAGGAAAATACCTCCAAACTGAGCTGTTACTCTGTTGCATACAAGTTGAACATTGCACCACAATTCAGTTCCAAGGAATTACTTCGCTTACCAACGGCGTAGAAAGACAACGATTTTTCCAGCTTCAACCATGGGCGTACGTAACGGCATTCGTGAGTGTGTTTACCCACCGAAGTATCCGGGTTTATCCGCAGCTCGTTTGCGTAAACGGTGATTCGTCGCCTTCCCCTGGTGTACCAAGTGGGCCCTGTCTCGTTCGCCATTACATCGTCGAGCATGGGCCCTTGTAAGGTGCATCGGAAGGTGCTATTTCGATTGATAGGAAGATACTTGTCAGAAGGACCATCGATGCGCAATTCCAAGTCGGCTTTGTCTGAAGAATACAAAGAAGACAAAAAGACACTGCACACGCACTAACACATTGGGATCACCAGGTAGGGTAGTTACGTAAGTAACATTCAGCTCACTTACTGGAATACTACTAAGAAGTAGTATAGGAAGAAACATCATCCTCATCAACACACGCTAGTTGTGGGTGAGAAACACCTCACCTAATGTGCCGCAATACAACAATATAAGATACAAAAATTTATATCATCAAAACTTCAGCAGCAGGTAATATAATGTTAAATATTATATTATGCAATTCGTGTGGAATCGGAATTGGTGGAGGAATATAAAAGGGATGGGGATGGACAAAGGAACTCACAACACAAACGTCATTGGAGTCCGCTCCTAGTCATATCAGCAAGTGTGTCCAACCAAATGAGTTCATCCTCCTGCGGATCCCAGCCAGGCAGTCGGGATGCACCAAACGATGCCAAGTTCGAAGTAAGAGGTTTCATTTCTCTCGACCAAGTCATCACATGGCAACCCCTTTTTCTCTTCCAAACGCATTCCTGGTGAGCAAACAATGCACCTTGCGGGAGTTGGTGTGCTGGCATGCGCAGCACGTGGTCCAGCCATCGGAGCCTGTTGCACAATATAATGGTGCTGAGCGGTACACTACCTGTTCCCGCTTCAATTACGTGACGCCGAACAAGTGCATTTCTCACGCGGTGCTCCCACCAGACATGAGCTAAGCTGCGAAGGCAGCGATGATCGAACGTGACTAGAATTTTATCTTTATGAACCTGATGGACCGGGTTGTACAACCGTAAAAGAGTGTTTGAACGGACAGCTTCATTATGAACTCTGTCCTTCAGAGCGAGAGTGATGTCGCGTCTGCGCCACAGGTGGCGGATATGGGCAAAAGCACCTCGAGCTTTTGCTATACAGTTTGTAAAACCATCTTTGATCCCTCGGACGCCAATATATCTGCCTAAGTACGTGAATTCCTGAAGGACTTCTAGCAGATCACCACAAACCGTTAGCGCATTGGTGCGTTCCTGCCAATCTTGGAGAAGTACTTTGATTTCGATGAAGCGAAGCATAGCCCACAACGACTGACAGTCAGTGCTGATCGGTCCAATGTTGCTTGTCATGTTTGCGAGCTGTCACAGATTCGGGCAATGTCGTCCGCATACTCCAAATCAATAAGTCGCTCACCAGGAAGTAGCTCCACATCTTCTAGGTCGTGTCCAGCGAACGCTGTTTCCACGACTTCGTCAATAGCGAACTTAAAGGGGAATGATGACAGCGAGAAACCATGTTTCACACCGCTGGGGATATTGAGGGAAAAGGACGGAGCTGCTCCAGTTTGTCAAGACAATTTCCTGCTCTCAAAGTTTCGCTAGCAATCGTGTAAATCATTTACTAGAGCAGGTACCCCGAATTTGAAGAGGGCTAAGGGAATTCTATGTGCCTCTGCGGCCTTAGGCAATTCAACAGCCTGATCTAACGTTCGACTTCTGCGCGTTCGGACGGATCCAAGGAGAGGGCCCAGAATGTAGAGCACACAATGCCCGAAAAAGAAAGCGATAATGCAGGTTGGTTAAACTGCCTTGCAAAGTGTGCGGCCAAAAGCTCCAAGCGTCTAGACAGGCTGTGGATCGGCTGTAAACTCTCGTCGCGTATTGTCACACTAACACCAGGTCTCCTGCTGTCTGTTTCCCGTATCAGACGGAATAACTTACGATGATTACCAACGGTAGCTGCTCTTTCCATCTCCGAGGCACGATGGGACCACCAAGATTCGTGGTCTCTCGTCAGGCTAGCACGCAGTTTTGCCCTGAGATCCTTGCGAGTCTCAAAGTATTCGTTTCCATCCGGAATACTTCGGCCAGCATCCATAAGTGCCAGCATTTGTAGAGACCAAATGTCTAGGTTAGCAATTTGATTTGCCGCATGAAGACATGCCTGCCAATAGTAACGTCTGGCGGATATGCGACCAGTGATCTACGACATTGTTCAGTGGGCGCTTACTCATCCCGGATGTCAGCGTACTTCGATACACATTCAGAACACGTGACTTCACCAGTTGGCTGGTGTCAATGCGCTCAGCGCGACGTTGCGAACGTCCACCGAAACGCACCCGAAGGTCGACTCGCACAAAAGCGTGATCGGAGTCCACGATTGGTGCTTCAAATCGAGCGACAGTTTTGGACACAGCCTCTCCAGCGGTAACTAATCGCGATGTGATCGGTTTGCGTCCATGGCTGGTCCGAGACTGGTGGGTGCCACGTCACTCGTCTGCAACTGCTATGTCGAAAGTTAGTGCTCGCGAGAAAGAGACGAGCATCTTCACCCTGCTGTAGCAACTGCTCGCTGTTACCATTACGGGAGCCTACACCATGTTGGCCGCCCAGATGAAGCTTATCGGGGGACAATTTTCCTACTGGGGCGAATATGGTAAGAAACGAGAAAAGGGTGAATCAGACAAATGATAGATCACTGGGATCGAAGGGCATCTAGCGAGAAAACTTAGCCATTACCGATGCGTAGTGAAGTAAGACGCATGGCGGAGCAGGGAATCAGAACTGCGCAACAACCGAAGTGCGCAAATGGGCTAGACTGTTTGTGTTCGTGTTGTATTCCCAGAGACCAGTTTGCGTGCATTAAATGTCATTCAACTGGAGCAGCGCGCATTATTTAACTCAGAGCCCCTTGCATTCTCAGTCTAGCGGTCGGCAATAAATGGCTCACTTCCTTTAACTTCATGAGATAAACTCGGTCCTGTAACTCCCTAGAAATGGGAACAGGAAAGAGTGAACCTGGTAGAATATATCTAATGGGTTGCTTCGTGAAATTTATCACGGAATCAGAAGATTAAAGAGCATGTTATTCAGCGCATTTATTAGGCTGAAAGGTTGAAGTGTCGGCGGCGCCTACGAAGTCTGCAGTAGGAGATGCGCCGATCGAGAGGCGCTGAAACGATCACCTTTGCCGGTTTGTCAACTGCAATTTTACAATCCAAGGTCCTGTAGGAATTGTTGGACAAGTAAGCACCGATTGCAACTCCTTCAAGTATCCTATCCCACAAACTTTCCCACACCAAACTCCACAGGTTTCCCTACAAGGCATTCAGGTCTGCACAGATATTAACTCAACCGCTGGTTTCGTTCAGGCGGAACATTGTACCGTGTTGTTGTTTACGCTGGTACATCATCGAGGGGACATGTTGAATCATGTTTCACTATGTATACAATTGTCTTATCTATTATTTGTTTCCTTAGACGTGACTCGCTTGTTGGCTGCTTATCCGTGCTTCATTTTGAACAGACTCGGCGTAAATCTCGCGACTCTCCTTATCCGTTCACTCCAACCGATGACTCTACATTGACCAAACTCTCTCAACTGAAAACGGAGGAGCACAGTGAATCTCCATCCACTAGAATAGATCACTTTATACATCTTAAATGTTGCTAGTCTAGTTCCATTTTCTCGGAGCATCAGCGCCACGGGTTGCACCTCACATCGGGATAGTCTATTCAGCAGCTTCTCCAGTACCAGGTCACAAAACCCCCCAGGATAATGAGATAACAATTTACCAAATATTGTCGGGTTAACTGCGGCTGCGAGTGAATACTATTACTCGACTATTTTCCCCCTTCAGACATCCTTTTTACTCTAGCTAATGTGAATTTATCGAATTCACATATCACTTTTGTCATTATATCTATCTGGAGAATTTTTGACTTCCTTCCCATCCTATTCCGTCAACAATTTGATATCTCTGGGATACTTCTTCACATCTGCGTATTATTCAATATGCTTACAAAGTTCGAAATGGTGTTAAACAAGTTGTGAGGAAACATTCTTCTAAATGGAGAAAAAACCATACTACCTGGCAAGTAAGTCTTAGATGTCGCCCAGTTGACAAGGCACAAAGTCCACTGATCTTATCCAACAATATTCGATCACTCCTTGGAAAAATGGCGGATGTTATCGCTTTTATACGGGAAACGGAATATTAAATACGAGCATTCTGATGCTTCAATAACGCTGGTTACATGCTGATGTAGAGGACAATGTTATTCCACTTACTGGTTATCTTTCTATCAGAACCGACTGCCCCGAAGTGCCTCAAAACCATAGAGAGGGTGTCATCGCCTACGTCCATCACCGCTGGTGTAACTCCTTATCTGCCTATTCAACAGTGTCAATCAGCTATCATTTACTTGAATGTAAGTCAAAGATTTGGAATGGTTTTATTTCTGTTATTATTGGGAATGTATACGTATCCCTCTTGTGCCCTATGCTGAGGCTGATGTTGCATTCTTGATGCTTCTTCACCGCAGTTGGGCTAAACCAACTTACACTTAAACTAGGTCTTTTTAAGCTGGATAAATTTCATTCCACTTTATTTGGTTTGTTCTGCCTACCTGAATAATCTTCTATTAACTGGCCACGTTGCTTACACTAATTGTGGGTATCTTCGTTAACTATATTGCGTTTGTAGCATTTTTGAGTGACTTCTGGACATTTTGTACTTAGCGTGGATTCGTTGCTAAGCAACTTACTTTATATGCTAATTTAGGGTAGAGTTATCTCTGCATACCCGTATTCTTTAACAGATATATTTTATTTGATAATGTCATTTGAAGTGATTGGCTGTTGCTTGATATCCCCGGTGTGGCTGCGCTTGATGTGCATGTTGACAAGGTGCCTATCTGTCTATTACCCACCACCTCATTCATCTGGCTCCAGGAGACAGTTTGTCGTTGCTGGAGGGGACGGGGTGCACGGTCCTTGTGGCCGTGCTAGGCTCGAAGAGTGGTTCCATGCACTCAGTGTGGAGCGGACTACGGTCCAGCCACCGCCTTGTGTGCGCTTGATTCCCCAAATACAGTGTGCTTGTGTTTGCCTGTGAAGGAGTGTGGACCGGCTCCGTTGATGAAACGTGGCTCCCATCCACATGCCTCCCGGTCTTATTCCTTCGGTTTTACACTGGATATGGGGTGTGTGTTTGGAGCTGTGGGTGGTGCAGCGCAAGCCACCCATGGTCCCTCTGTAGGCGCAGGCGTCCTGTGGCTGGTCACAGTGATAGGCAAATCCGAAACCGGATGCCGCCAATCATATACGTATCCTTCGACACAAAAGCTTCGGAGATGAACATTTTTGCGGATGATATTTCTTTGGCGTTACTACCTAAACTGGATCGCTCAGCCTGGGTTATTGCCGGCGACTTCAATAAAATTGATACCTTATTCATCCAAGCACTTGAGTTGACTAACATAGTGGCCTTTCCGACCAGACTTGAAGCGAAAATAGATTTTGTCTTCCCAAATTATGCCTGGCTGTTTTCCGCACAAAAACGTGTCCCACTCGGTAACTTAGATCAGTGTATGCTTAAAGCGTGGCCTGTCGGTATGGTAAGACTCACTCCGGTTCATTGGCTAATAAGCTCTTCAAAGCTGTAAGGTGACGAGATTGTTCAGGATTCAATATTGCGAGACTCCATGAAATGCTGACTTCTAGTGATTTGACAGTTTTCAACAACGAAATCTGTCTATTCGATGTGGTCATTTCACTGAAAACCTTAACTTTTGCTTCGATGTTTGCTGCCGGGCCGAAACCAGCTACATCGTACGTCGCACCTTGTAAACCGCAGCGGTCTTATGCAACCACAACTGCCGAGACCTATGGAGAATTTTAAAGCAGCTATGCGGTAGAAACTCCAATAAGCAGATTGGATCAGTGGATGTAGAGAAACACATTTCTGGGTTCCGTTCTTCTTCACATGAATAATCCTCCGTCTCTTCATTCTCTCTGCCTTAGTTCTCTGGCTCCGGTCCAAAAATCACAGCACAACACGTTGACGTCAACTGTGAACTCAGGACTCTGAACACAAGGAAGGCCAGTGAACCCGATGCTCTTTCACAAGTTGTGTTGAAAGACTGTGCCAGTACCCACACCATGCCCTTGAGATACCTTCTTAACCAGTGCCTACACGGTGGCATTATTCCCGATAGTTGGAGGTCTGTCAGGATAACACCCGCGCCAAGGAAATGGTCCACGAAATTCCGTCCGATCGTCTGTACCCCAGACATGCTGAAAATCTTTAAACGATTACTTGTGCCTTGGATCACAACAAGCACTCCGGCTGTGGATGTATCTCATTTTGAGTACAGACCTCGACGTTCCACGTTGGATGCCGTAGCATACCTTGTTCACTCGAAGGCATCTTCATTGGATGGGAAATGAAAGAATACGCGGCCCCACTTCTTTGATTACCTCAACGCTTTTGGTAGTGTCGATATAGCAGTTTTGCTTGGTCAGGTGTCTGCAAATGGTGCCCAACCAGTAGTGTGGAACCTGGTGAGCAACTACTTCGTCAACCGATCTCATTTTGCTCAGCTAAACGGGAAAATGTCTCATGCACTTAATGATGACTCAGGCGTCTTACAAAGGACAATCCCCTGTCCTCTTCTTTTCTATTTATACCTCGAAATGCTTCCAATTCCTCCCTGACGACGTAGTCTTAGGCAGCATTGCTCCAAATACTGACTCATCAACGGCTCTGCAAATCGGGATGGACGAGCTTCAGCGCTGGTCGTGGTCCCGATCCCTTGTTCACAACGCTTCTAAATCCTGCGATGTAACTTTCTCTTTTCTCCGCACTGACAAACGTCTGACTGTCATAGACTTCTCGCCCCATAGTCATTAGCGACCACAACATGTCCAATTTATCAACTGTTAATTACCATGGTTTATACTTATCGGACAATCTAGCTTGGTTAACACACGTTTACGAAACGTTCCGAAAGCTGCGAAAATTATAATTTTATGTCCGGAGATACAAAATATCTTTAGTACCCTGTTCATTAATTTACAAATTCGTAACCGCTTGTACTCCATCTCAATGGTTATATTGTTCACCTATCATTCTCCTGGTCTTCTACAAAATGACTTCACATTGATTGTGCCTTCCATTAAGCTCATTTCCAAGTGTTGTAGATTACCCAGAGAGTCTCTGGTTGACTTCATCGTCACTAAGCACTGTAGTTCATGTGGCAAATAAGCAGCAAATATTTTAGATGACCCTTTTCACCCCACTCACGTTGATTTGTCTAAAGCCCACTTCTGCTCGTCTACCCGCTCCAAATTCAGGGTTTTGTTTTCTTGCACAACACATTGTCGTAACCCTGTCAATGAATTTATCCCGTTTTCTTGTGGACCCCACGCGTGAACGTTTACTTGAGTGATGTGCATGCAAGTTTTCTTCTTTTTACGCAACTTCATGCAAATATTATGCCTCACTACATCCGCAATGCTAATGTAAGATGCTGAAAATGTTCCCAGTTGAGTTCGTAAAGCCTATTTTGAGTTGGCTCGACCCTGCAGGCTCGTTGTGACCGGTCTGAAACGAATTCTAGTTGAAATATACAACTACACTCCCAGTCGGAGCCAGCTGTATATAACGTTAGTGTCAGGCAATACCGTGGTCCTATGCCCAACAACAATGACCACAACAATAAATTTGCTTGGCTTGATTGTGCCCTATTAGATATATAAAAGATTTCCCTGTTATTGTATTGGTACTGACGAGATAATACGAAATGCTAGCTAGCATCAGCCGATATTCGTCTTCTCATTTTCTCGTTCAAAATAAGAAAAGCGCCTACGAAGTGAATGGACTACTGCTTCATTGATTGAATCGTTTGAAGTTCCGAGGATTTTTCTATTTCAGCGATAGTTTATGCTGTCACGCATACGGATTCGAGGTAACTTGGCATAAATTCGAGGGATTGCGAAAGCGGATGATAATTGCAGTGAGATGGAGGAAATTTCGCAGTGAGGAACACCGGGAAGTTGTCCTGTATCAGCAGATGCAATGGGGCAAATGGGCTCCAGAGGGCGTACCGATATGGAAGGAAAGCGGACAGTTGATTCATCAACAACTCCAAAGAAATGTCAGCTGGATCGATAATCCAAAGTGTTGTATCGCCATCGTCTCTCTGGTCACCTAGAAGTACACGACGTAGCCGCGCTGTCAGACCATCCTGCAGTGTGTTTCCAAGTTTTAACCGCTTGTTATTCCAGACTAGCTATTCCGGAAGTTACTAAATCATTTTTTCTTCATTGTTACAGAAGGACACTTCAGCCATTATTGTTCACTGCGAATGGCAACCCCAGTTGTTGAAGTTGGGTTGACCAGTCTGAAGTTGTTGAGCAAATCATGATCGAACGTAGACGCAAACCCGATACTTATTGCCTTACTCGGCACTGTACCTGGTATGCAAAGGTCTCGGTAATTAAACCAGCTTTCCAACCTTGCTGACACTGATTGGGGCTTATCACGTTAGTCAAGTGTAAGGTGGCCATACGTCCCGAAGTTTAAGCTGTCGTATCGCACCTTTAGAAATGTTTTGCGGGACGCACTTTTGTCCCGCTTTGAGCTCCGAGTCCTCAGAATGTCCCGCTTTCAGTATGTCGAATGTAGGTGAAAAAAACAAAACCAATCCGTGACGGTGCGTGCACACCCTATGACCAAAATAAGTAGACGGGCATGAGTTGGGCGTGATAGTCGACTGCGTGGCTGAGCAACTCGGTGTGGGTACTTGTTATGACAATATGAAAGAGGAAAAAGGTGATGTTGATATTTTTGTGGCATTAGTGGAGAATGCCTGCATAGTAAGTACAGGCTGATTGGAAAATCATGTCTAACTGAACGTGTAAGATGTCTACTCAAGTGGAGAGCTATTTTCCATTCATCCAGAAGGCAACACGCGACAACCATTCGCATCTTCAATGTCACACATGCAAATCCGAATTTGCTAGATTGCACGGTGGCAAATCAGATAGTACAGACCTAAAACCTTATGACCATAAAGTAACAGTGTCTGCGGCAGCAACTTATAGTCCTGTAACAAGTTATTTCCGATCAGCCACGTTTGGAAACACAGAAGCCAAGTCAGCACAGCCGCAGAAGGTACTTTCGCTTATCCCGCTGTAGTTCATGATCGCGCCAGGGATTGCACCAGCAAGTTGTCAGAGAAATCATTTGAGCGGAAGTTTGCTTGTGCAAGCGCAAAATGTGCGGCAATGATAATAATAATAATAATAATAATAATAATAATAATAACTAATATCCTGTTCGCACTTGTCAGAGACCAACTTCAAGAAAAATTGCGGAAAGCAAAATTCGTAACAATATTCTCAAACACCTCAAATCATAAGGAAGTACACGTGTTCCCAGTCCTTGTGAGATATTTTGTGCCGGCATCGAGTATTGAAGTGAAGTAATTATATCTACATCCCCTTGCTGATGACATACCAGACAGCATTTGTGAATTTGTAAAACTATGGGTTGGAACAAGGTAATTTGACCTGGAAAATTGTGGGAGTTTGTGTTGACAAGGCCAACACAAATTGCTGTGACCTTCAGAGATGAGGTCAAAACAATGTATTCGCAAAATAAAAAAATCTTCGTTGTCAGAAATACTCGTGGGAATTGGTTACCTGGTCCACAGTGCTCTATTGATGATGGAACAGTTGTAGTGACAAAACCTGCCCGCTTTCTTACATCTACACTGTTCGTGTTGAAGAACTAAAAGAAATCCGTGACTCTGCAGTGGATACGGGAAAAGCAAAGGGCTTCCACTTATACGGGCAGTGGAGAGAATCTTGAAGCTCTTCTCAGCGTTGAAATCCTATTTTTTGTCTCGACAGAAATGCGCCACATTCTTGCAATGTTCCTTTGAAAATTCCTGCGCTGATCTGTGGCTCTTCTTTGTACACATCTGTCGTTTTCACGCTACTGTACTGTAAAGATTGAGGAAGAAAATATTTCAGCACTGGAAGTGTCGGCTGCAATATATGAACTCCGGCAGAAGTGCAAGGACAGGAGCAGAAACAGCTTTGTTCTACACGAGGTAAATCTATGTATCGGCCAACTCGAACAAGCAAGTCTCTTCAGAAAAACAGATGTGTTGAATAATATCACCAGCTTCTACAATTGCGTCGATTATCTACCGGAAAGAATGGACCAATTTCAAGTACTGAGTGGCTTCAGTTGGGTGGCATTGAAACCACCATCGTCCAGAGATGAACAATGAACAATGATATATCATGGGAAAAAAGCACGTCCTTGACATTTGGCACATAGCTGTAGGATACTGTTCGATGCACTCTTCGCGGTATCTTCCGCATTGCACAGCATCAGCCTACCGATAGCCCACCATGTCGGGCTGGACAATGAACAATGAACAGTGATTCATCACGGGTAAAAAAGCATGTGCTTGACAAGTCCTTTATGATAGTTGGACAGAAATTAAAATTTGAAGACGCATCGAATAAGTGAATGGTTATTTCATGCGTCCACCGAGTTAAATGCACTACTGCATAATGATAGTTTGAATTGGGAATGGGATGTGCACACGCAAAATAGTATAGAGAGCTGTTATAGTTCAGTAAGTGCGTGAGAAATAATAAAGGAAACGACAACGCTCACTCGTTTGTTTCTTCATTTGATAGATGTGGTATGTTAATCCAGTTTAGCTACATCCAAGCTAATCACATGGACACTTCTGTATGTATCCTCACCGCCACGTTGCAGAGAGGGCCTTTAAGAACGTTGTTAAATTTGTGTCTTCTGCTAAAGCGATGAGCGACACATAGACACACACAGATCGATTGACCGATAGCTGATTCGTCCACTCTTTTTCCTTGTGCTGATTGGTTCCGTTTCGACTTACTCAACTGGTGTAACTTACAAGCTACCATTACAGTTGTTGACACGTCCCA
>CALYDF020005943.1:0-13876 GCA_944474145.2 Dicrocoelium dendriticum | reverse complement strand
ATGGAGGTTTGCTTAAGGGGCTGTACCTGGAGGTTTCTGCTCAATAGCTTGATTCACAAGGTAGTAGGGGAGGGTGAACAACGGATTCCACAGCGCTAATCCTTCAGGATCTCCTGATGGGGAGCGCAAAGGGTGTACATTGGCGATTGATCGTCGCCGGGTAATCAGATATAGAACATGGGTGAGCGCACTGCTGTTAAATCTCGCTAGACCGGACAGTAGTGATTGTTTTACATGGAGAAGTACCTCTATGAACCTCTATCTGTGATCTCCAGGCACTAAACGATTCGCAAACGGCGACTCACCGGTGATCCGGGTGCGCAATTTGAATGAGTGCATGAGCCCTCTGTCGCAAATTACGCCCGAACAAAAATGCGATCCCGAACTCTGTTACCACGTAGTGCACATGCGCCCGAGTCGTCACAACGCCACCGCCAGATTGCAAAGTGGGCACAATCTTCGATTCGCCCCGCTTGGTTGTGGACGGCACGGCAATGATCGCCTTGCCCTGGCCATCTGTGCTGAGCGCAGCACCACGGAGGAAGTCCACCTGGCCTCCGAAACCTAAAGATAGAGGGAGGAGGAAGAAAAGGATGACGAAACATCATTATTTCGAAAGGTTTACATTACAAATAGGCTTTTTTATTTGGTTGCATTGTGGCTAACATTTTGCTCTTGACACAAGAGCAATAAGATTTCAAGCGCCATCGACTCCGATCGGTCACAGCACAACAGGTGATAGAAGCGAAGGGTTAGAGGAGAGAAAAGCGGGTTCGGATGATGCGAACGGTCGGTAACGTACCAGCAACCGTTTTGTAGTAAATGCATCTAAACTGACTACAAGGGCCAGAGAGACGAAATTCAGAAGTTACGGAACAATTCCAAGATCGCCACTGATTGAGATCAGGTGTGGAAGCAAGAGCATCCTCTCCGATGTGGTGTCACACGTCGCGTGCATCACGAACGTGTTATCCCCTTGCGTTATAACACAAACGTCGAAGGTAGCTGTTTTTGGGCGCTAATGGCTTCCGAGTAGGGGACCTAATGACCGCGAGCAGATCTGGTTGCAAACGCTTCTGGATATGTCTAAGGACTGCACGCAATGGCATACATGGTGTGAGACTGCTTCTCTAATTGTTGTTTTCCCTTCCAATCTACTGTTCCCTCTCATATGTGTTGTGGTAATCTGCCAATAAATAGATAGATATAGTGTTGAATTGACTCGATATGTGAAAAAGAAGAAGGAGTTGACGGGCGGTCGGTCCATCTGTGCCTAAAGTGGTTTTGCAGATGTCGCGATTGAGTCGAAGAGCGTCAAAGATGTTGGCGGTGGATAGATTTCAATTACAAATGGACAACGACTGACGGAATAGCTGATGTGACCGCGGATAACGAACACGCATAACGCTCCCACTCGTACGGTACCACTCACCAGAATATATTCTTGTGCCAATAGAATCAGAAGAAACTTGACCAGTAATATCGACTTCGATGCACGAATTTATAGCTACGGGGCGAGGATTCTGAGCGATCACAGCAGGTGAATTCACCCAAGCAACATCACACATATCTGAAAGCAAAAAGAATGAGCGTAAGTTACAAATTATCATTTCACAACACGCAGCAAGAAAGAGAACAGAGAGATAAGCTGACAGGTCGTATTGAAGAACGCAAGCCGCCAAGCATTAAATGGTCACATGCTGGGTGCGAGCAAGGGGAGGTACACTACGGGGAGCTTTGCATCGGATACGTTAATTAGGACCTTAGATCTGGGAGTACAAGGGTGGACACTGCATAGTCCCGTACGACAAATAAAAGTTATCCAACCGAAACCATCGCTGCATACATGCAGCGTGCTACAGTTGGATCCGTAAGGCAGCTGCAACATACGATACGCAGTCGCTCGTCTCATCATCATCATTACACGTCAGCTGGAGGTGGAAAACACCTCAGCTATTGTGCCGCAATACAAAAGACAAGAAAATGAAAACAAACAGTGGCACGCCCGCTGAGTCTCCAGTAACGGATGAACATCGTTCTGGAGAGCTAACAGCTGGCTGCCGTAAAAGAGAGTCATATTATGCCTAACAAGTGAGATCGTGATTGGAGGGCGATGCTAAGCAGGAGGGGGATGGACAAAGGAACTCACAACACAAACGCCATTGGGGTCGGCCCCAAGCCATATCAGCAAGTGTGTCCAACCAAACGCGTTCACCGTCCTTAGGACCCCAGCCAGGCAGTCGGGATGCACCAACCGACGCCAACTTCGAAGTGAGGGTTTTCATTTCTCTCGACCAAGTCATTACTTGGCCTCCCATCCTCCTCTTCCAACCGCACCCACAACGCGCAAACAATGCACGTCGCGGGAGTCGGTGTGCTGGCATGCGCAACACGTAGCCCAGCCATCGGAGCCTGGTGCGTGATGTAATAGTGCTGAGCGGTTCACTCGCTCTTCCTGCACCAAATACACGTCATCGAACACGCTCATTGCTCACGCGGTGCTCCCACCAGACATGAGCTAAGCTGCGAAGGCAGCGATGATCGAATATGACGAGCCTCTTTATGTCTGTCGACCTGATGGGTCAGGTTTCACAGCCATATAGGAGAGTTGAACGGACGGCTGCGTTGTAAACTCTGCCCTTCAGGGCGAGAGTAATGTCGCGTCTGCGCCACAGGTGGCGGAGATTGGCAAAGGCACATCGAGTTTTTGCTATACGGTTCGTAACCTCATCTTCAATCCAACGGGTGCTAATATACCTGCTCAGGAACTTGAATTCCTGAACGACTTCTAGCAGATCACCACCAAGCGTTATCGCAGGGTTGAGTCCCTGCCAATCTTGGAGTACTTTGCATTTCGATGGAGCAAAGCATAGCCCAAAACTATTGACAGCCAGTGCTAATCGGTCCAGGGTTTCTTAAGTGTTGGGCTACTGATCAACAGCGGGAACTATTTTCTCGCCGTCGACCTCATTGCACCTCTGCAACCATTCCAGGTGGTTGAGTTCGGATGTGCCACAATTTAACCTCACCAAACAGTCGTGGTTCGAGTGCATGTGCTAACTGCTTGCAAATAATCGACAAAGTAACACCTGATAACTTGACCCGTGAGTGGATGGCGCGTCTCGCAGTTAGCCCCAAGTCCGAGACCACAAGTTGTCACTGGGGCCACGAAGCAGTAAATGAATTGGGGTAAAAGAAAATATTCTTATGCCAATGTTTGTAGTGTATACCTCATGGCTCCACAAAAATGTCACACCGGATGCCTTTTTCCGACCTCCAACTCCGCCACAATGTTATGGTGGAACGTCTACACAATACCGTATCGGTGACAACGTTCTCGGATGGTAATAACCTCTGTTGACACGTCCGCTATTGCCTGATTCCATTTGTGATCCCGCTTCCGGGTGGAAACTTCGTCACTCTGGCAACCACTTTCGTCGCCAATATAAAAAGACAATTGTGCCACATCCTGATGACCAGGCAGTGCAAACTATGGGTCGCGTTCGGCTAAGTTGTATAAGCGACTCGGTTACAGCTCATTTTTTTCCTCGGGTTCAAGGGTAATCATGTACTTCGGGGTAGAAAATCGTTGAGCGACTACCAAGTCTCACAAGACGTGTCAATTCCGGATTCGATTAGTTAATCTCCTGCGTGTAGCACAGTACGCAAGAGCCAAACCTTCCTCTCTGACTAGGAACCCGCACAAAAGAAGAGCCCTGGAGGAAAGATGAGCTATCAATAGTTAATAGGCGTCTATTTCAAGCCGAAAGAATTAGCATGCCCAAGGAGCCACGTCAAAGTCATTCAGCAATCTCATCGAGGTCATCCAGATAGTAAGAGAATGAAAACCATTGCGCAATGTTTCGTTACTGGCCAAACATGGATTCGGAACTCGAGCAACTGGCAAAGTCAAGCCCAAGATGCGCGCTGTCAGTAAGACACTCAGAAAGTCCGAACTAGCATCCTGACCTGTTTATCATGGAAGCCGTGGGATCGGGTACATACGGATTTCATTGGTCCAGTGAATGGTCAACGGCATCTAATCGTTGTTGACTCTTTCAGCAAGTGCCCTGAGGTGTTCTACATGGAGCATAGGACAAGCTGTTCAAGAATAAACGTATAAGATTTTTCAGTCCGAACAGAATACTTGAAACGCTGGTCACCGATAATGGATCTTCCCAGTTTGTAGAGAACTGCGTCCAGAATGGCATCACGCATCTAAGCAGAACTGTACGCGCACACTACTTTTGCTGGCTATTAACGAACAGACACTGGAAGTGGTCGATCGGCTCACATAGTTTGGCAATTGTGTCCGCTTTGGTGAGCACATCAATGAATAGAATCTTTCACGTAGAAGCAAATGCTATGTGACTATCAGAGACCCAATCGCCTACTGCAGATGGTAGTTAGTGTACAACATTGCGATGCGGCAGATGTTACTACGTGGGTCAGAAACATGACCACTTCGCGCTTAAGACATTAAGAGACTAGTCGCGGAGTAGTACTCACATTCAATAGGATCACCGAGTGAGCGATACTGAAGTTCCCAACTTGAGGTGAGGAAAGAAACCACTAAACTTGAACCACTAGATCATGTTCTCCGTGGGTCCGTTAAACACCTTCCTCGGTGTGCATAGTATGCTGTCGTTGTGATTGCTTAGACAAATCCGCGAAGTGACCTGTACATGGTCAAGACATGAAGGAGTTGACCGGAAGACTTGAGCAGACTTGCACGCACCATCTGCGTGGATGAGGGTCTCTCGCGAAGGACCAAAACAGTGGTTGGGCGCTTAGTGAGACTCGGCAAAACCGTGCATTGAATAGATGCAACAGGGCTGTCTAATGCGTGGCGTCCAGTCTTATTCCGGCCACGTTGATAAGCATCGGCGGATGGATTCGAAGTCGGAATGGACCCTCAACGCTCCCTCCACCAAATTCCTGAGTGCTGAAGACAAGTTCTATCAGTGAGCAAGTGCTGTCCAACGGACAACCTAAGATTGCCAACCATACGGAGAATTACCAGACCAGCATTTTTGCTCCCCATTTGACCTTGATTGGAACAAACCACGGAGTACACACGAACCTAATGACGTTTGATCGCGGTGACCTTTCGCCGATGAGCTGTAAGTAGCTTAGCCATGGTTGTTATAAAATGCCAATATTAAGTAAATTCACTTCGTCTGAAGAAGCTTTTGAGTCAAAAACTAAACGTTGTGTGTTAACCAATTGTCTACCAGGCCTTTCGAAATGATGACTTCCCAATCGATCCCAAATATATTCCGATAGATGGTGCGTTGAGTGTAGTTCATGAACTGAACCAAAGTGAACGGAACAATACCCATCAACGTAAGTCCAACAGGTGGGCTGAAACAGCTGAAAGGACTTCGATTAAAAGTTCGCGCTAACAGCTCTTGTGAATGATTTAGGTCTATAAAAATCCTAGGGTTAACTCGGCGTTCGCATTTGTCAAACAGAAAACACTTCTTCAAGCGACACTAATAAAGGGTTCTAGCGGGGAGTTAGACAAAAATGCGGATGGCAACCATTACTACACATACAATGCTAGATGGAACAAGAATTCCCCACAGAATTGATACAGTAGGCGGATCAAGTAGCACCGAGTTGTCATAATTGTGTGAGAGGGTGCATAATAAACAATGAGAACAAGCAAAAAGTGGACAAGCTTCAACTCAAACTTCGGTGGCATTTTTATGCTCATCGTGGACAAGCCAGGATTAGGGAGAAGGAAATATTAGCCCACAATTATTCAACGGGCGTGTTTACAAAGCCACTAGAAGGAAACCGAGTTTAAGCTGTCCACAGAAGCGTAAATGTCCCCACTACGTATGCGTAAGTTATAACAGTGATAAATACTGGGTTGCGATAATCCACAAAGATTTTGTGCTTCTATACGAACAACCACCCGACTGATGGCTGTAGGGAAGACACGCAGAATGTAAACGAGAAAAGTCTGCTTAGTGGTAGGTACGAGAGCAATAACCGTTAGCTGACAGGCAAAAAAAGATCGGAAGGCAATGCGGCTGATGAGAGAAAAATTTGAAATGCAGACGAACGGTGAACCAAACACGCAAGCAGCTGGAGTACGTACATCGACCAGTATCATGTTAGAAATTGTTTCGTTGAACGGAACAAGGCGTCGGTTCAATAGAGCCAATGCAAAAATGTGCACTGTAAGGGTGGTAAAAGAACTGGACGAGAGATGTAATTGACCCAATAGTCACAATTCCAATAAGGCGACAACATTTAGCGCTAACCAGTGACTACCGTCTGATGATCGCTAAAAGACGGTTAACGTGTGAAGTGTATGTATGGGAAATGTGAAAAAAGGAAATCTCACCTATCATCGGATTATCATCGAGGAATTGGAATACTTTGTTTGTACCGATGACGAAGCTGGAAACTAACTTCCCCGGACGCATCTTCTTGCGAGCGTTAGTCACGGCGCCAAGCTGCACAAGCTGTACGACCCCATCGGAGAACATTTCTGTGTGGATACCCAAGTGCTTATGGTTTGTCAACTTTGAGAGGACAGCGTCTGGAATAGCACCGATTCCTGAGAAAAGCAAGTCAGAAGTGTTGACACGGATAACAAGTCTTGAGTGGTCCCGTCTTGAATAAGGCAGTACATTAAGACAAGTGACACAACTTGTACCAACCAGAAGCAGGTGTGCATCAGCACAAGGCGCAGGAGGTGAGGGGTTAAGTGCCACATGGTTCTCAAGAGTTGTAGGGAGTTGGATATCACACGAAATCACCAGACCTATTAGGTGGAATTAAGTCTATGGTAGTGTACGCAGCACTAATGATTGAGTGAAAAAGTGCTAGACTTAAAGGAGGAAGCTGGCAGTAATCGAAAAGGATTCTTCGTGTGCAGCACTTGACACTTCTAGAATGGAGATAATCCGCTGTGAGTCATCGGCATTCATCGCCCTCGGGTTTCTAGCCAAAATGACGCATGGATCCAACGGCGGATACATAAGAGAACTTGTGATGTTTCCAAAGGGAAAATTGGCCTCAAGTGTCAGCTTGCAACAGAGACGCTGCATAATGATCTTAGTAAACTGTATAATATGGCAAAGCATCCCTCTGAAATATCATCGACTGAGGAAATTCGCTAAATTGTTGACGGCCACAGAGAAGCTGGAGAATGCCAAGTTTTATAGGGGAAATATATTTCTGCTGCTTTCGCATCACTGATTGTTTTGAAACGAACCTGGTGGGTATGGCTACGTGGCAGATGACGCGTATAAATGAAAAGAGTCAAGGAAAGGAAAAGTCCATTTACCAGTTTGCAAAGTAGATCCATCCTCCACCAGTTCCTCGGCGATGTATGAGCCGATTTTATCCTCCGCTTCCGACGCTTCTCTGGGTTGCATTTGGTGACAAGGTTGAGAGCCAGGACGCAACACGGTCAGATTGCTGAAATGAATACTCGCATCACCTCGTGTGAGAGGAAGCTGATCATTCACCTGAGCTGTTAGAAGAATACAAGAATAACCGAAAAAAGAATGGTAGGCATACCGACGATGTGGGTGGCGTTCTGAATAGCGGCACGTGTCACGTCCACACTTGGGCCAAGGGAACAATATCCGTGCTTGTCTGGCGGAGTTACATTCAGTAGGGCCAAGTCAAGCTGAACGAATTTCCGACGAAAAAGGAGAGGTATCTCGCTCAGGAAGATGGGAGTGTAATCAGCGCGACCATCTTTTATAGCTTCCCTGCAATTGCTACCTATACCAGAGAGTAGATAACATCAAAGCACTCACCAGTAAACAGGGAATTTGAACGGAACCGACCCCCAGCAGCCGGATCGTGGAAAGGGAAAGGGCCTTCCGTATGAATGTGGAAAAGCTTGATATCTCTCAAATCTTTGGCAACGACATAATCATAAAACTCCTTTAAAATGATAGATGGCGTAGCTGCCCCACCATGGACAAACACATTAGCGCCTAGAGAAGCAAGGAGTTAACTTTATCAAATTACCATTTTTCAAGAAGCCAAATGCCTCTTCTCCGTTAGCTGCCCATTTAGGGAAGCGCCCCGGGATAGGCGCAAATGGCTCCTGAGGCGGGGGAGCGCAGTAATTTGCTTTGAGAGTGAGGTATGTTGATGGCCTAATACCGCGCAGAAGAGGTACACCGAACTTCTGTGGTAGATATGCTAACTTTTCCATCGGTGGCAAAGTTGGAAGATGATGAGCGAAAACAACAATGGGCTGAAAGGAATGAAAAAATGGAAAGCGCGAACGGGGTCAAGGGCGCTCGGATAGGTGATGCACTGATTTGTTAAGTAGAGCAGTTATTAAGAGTGAAAACTTAGGGGTTAGGAACACAGTAGAACCGAGATAAGGAGCAACGTCGCTGCTCGGCTGATAGCAAAAGTAAGTTCTACTCACAGAACTCCGTCAACAGTCCTCGTTCGTATTCTAGCATATCCATACGGGAAAGAATGGGGATATAGTGATATACGTCGGGGACATGAGTAACCAGGTGATCGTGTATCGGACTTCGAACAACGCCCAAGAGTCTGTTATGAGATCGCTGGCTTCTGATTAAAAAATGGCAACCAGTTTCGTCGAGTGCGTGACGATCCACTGTATATGGTTGGATTCCGATGATAAGAGCATGAAGCGCCTACAATAATTCTATGAGATCTTACATCTGTGATCTTAAATGAATGAAATGTTTCAGCTTATACGCCGTAACGGCGCTTCGCTGCCGCGCGACCACCACCAGTCGCGCGCGGGCTGAGTATACCGCGAGGACGCCCACCCCTTCAAGACCCTCACGTTTCTCGCTTCTTTTCTAAGTTCATGACCGAAATGGCCACAAAGAGTATGTACATATTCCCTTACCTCATCTAAGGTAAGGGCGGCGGAATATGAAGTGTACAACATTTGAATGACAAGGCTTCGTGGTTCGGAGCTAGATGCATGACAGGTGTTACTGTTAGAGGAGCAATAAAAACACACGTATGCTTGTGTAGCCGTTCATGACTGCAGGCTCTCGTTTTGCTATGATGGTTCATTTACGTTTGTTTTAACGCATCATCTTGTTATCCCTATGAGCTATTTGGAGTCGTTGCTGTGGACTTCAGAGCGCAGCCCTACTCTGACGCTATCACTCTCACTTTACGTGATTTGTGTGCACTTGATTGGTTCAGCTCTTATTGACTTTAATTGTCCACACGATTTCCGTACTCTGGTTGGCTTGCACGTCTATGTGGTGGGCTATATAACGAAATGGTTTCCCAATCTAAAAGAACCTTTGAATCTTTGTCCCGGGTCGTTCATTTTCTCACTACCGTTAGTGTGCGGAAGCACTCGCGGGACTCCGACACCCCAGTTACCAAACACAGAATGTCAGAGAATGAGGTGTTTCGGTGTTGTGCCGACTAGGTGTAAAGAACTGTCGGTTTTCAAAATCACCGAACCTTCAACGGTCATGGCCCGTGGATTTACTCACTCAGTTGTTTAATTCAGTTCGGTGCAGTGAAGCACGTTGGATAGAGTCACGTTGGCTCACGTCGACAGGATACTAAGGATAACAACGATGGATGTAACACAACAAGGTCATAACGTAACGGCCTTCCGTTCTTCAGGGCTAATTGAAGCTCTAGCAAAGTAGACATTTTTTTCTGAAGCTTTGAGCTGAATGAACATGTAACTTTAATTGCGTGTAGCGAAACTGAGACGATCATTCTTTTAGTATTTTACGACTGCATTTTACTGATAATTGTATTCTGCAACAATCCATTTATCTAGTGAACAGTAGGGGATTTATTTGGCTTTGGCGAAGTTTCGTCGCACCTAGACTCAGGCAGACATCATCATCATCATTATACACGTCAGCTAGAGGTGGGAAAACACTTCCGCTGTTGTGCCGCAATACATGAATGAAATACATGGTTGGCGGCATCCGGTTTCGGATTTGCCTGTCACTGTAGCCAGCCACAGGACGCCTGCGCCTACAGAGGGACCATGAGTGGCTTGCGCTGCACCACCCACACACCCCATATCCAGTGTAAACCCGAAGGAATAAGACCAGGAGGCATGCGGATGGGAGCCACGTTTCATCAACGGAGCACGCCCACACTCCTTCACAGGCAAACACAAGCGCGCAATAGTTGGGCATCAAGCGCACACAAGGCGGTGGCTGGACCGTATTCCGCTCCACACTGACTGCATGGAACCACTCTTCGAGCCTAGCACGACCACAAGGACCGTGCACCCCGTCCCCTCCAGCAACGACCAACTATCTAGAGACAGCATGGACGAGGTAGTGGGTAATAGACAGGTAGACCCCATGTCAACATGCACATCAAGCGCAGCCGCACCAGGGATGTCAAACAACAGCCAGTCACTTGAAATGACAGTAACAATTAGAATATATCTGTTAAAGAATACGGCTATGCAGACATAACTCTCCCTTAAATTAGCTTATGAAGTGTGTTGGTTAGCAACAAATCCGCGATAAGTAAAAAATGTCCAGAAGTGACTCTACAAATGCTACAAACGCAATCAAGTTAACGAAGATAAGCACAATTACCGTAAGCAACGTGGAAATCTAATAGAACATTATTCCGGTAGGCAGAACAAATCAAATGAAGTGGAATGAAATTTATCCAGCTTACAAAGACCTAGTTTAAGTGTAAGTTGGTTTAGCCCAACTGCGGTGAAGAAGCATCATGAATGCAATATCAGCCTCAGCATCCACACACCTCATATCCAGTGTAAACCCGAAGGAATAAGACCGGGAGGCATGCGAATAGGAGCCCCGTTTCATCAACGGAGCCGGCCCACACTCCTTCACAGGCAAACACAAGCGCGCAATAGTTGGGCATCAAGTGCACACAAGGCGGTGACTGGACCGTAGTGCGCTCCACACTGACTGCATGGAACCACTCTTCGAGCCTAGCACGGCCACTAGGACCGTGCACCCCGTCCCCTCCAGCAACGACCAAAAGTCTCCTGGAGCCAGTATGGACGAGGTAGTGGGCAGGTAGGCACCTTGTCAACATGCACAGCAAGCGCAGCCACATCGGGGATAGCAAGCAGCAGCCAATCACTTGAAAGAAACATGACAAGTAGAATAAATCGAGGAAAACATAAGAAAACGTTGACATAAGCCTTAAATTAACGAGCATATGAAGTTAGATGTTTACAAGCGAATCCTAAAATGGTTCACGAGGTCAGAAATGTTTCTTTACGGAAATTTCCCATACACGTAAATGTTATCGAAATTAACTACAATTGGCTTAAGCGAGGTGTGTGAGTTAACGGAAAATAGTACAGGTAGACATGTATATGAGAAAGGGAAGCATAGGGGAAAATTGAAAACCGACCACCTGAAATAAAGAGATTTGGCATGCAAGCACGCGGTTAGTAAATCGAATGCAGCGTACCTACAAATGCTGTGCCCCTTCAGTCTACGTTCTCTGCAGGACCTATCGTCGCTTCGGTAGTGGTCCCGAATGACATCGCTCATGGCTCACTAGGCCTGCCTGACTCAGGCACTCGCGACCGCATGTGCTACAGCACCATGCACTCGATTTCGATGGAGTACAATTCATTCGTGCTTGCCGCTTCTTCTCTGTATGCATGAGGTCTTTCTCCCGCACTTCAGCAACTGCCTTCGTGATCAGATCGCGCCATACGCGCCGATCAACCGCTTTCGAATCCCATGATCTGCAATCAAGAGTAGAACATGTGAGGCTCAATTTAATCATGTCCTGGTAACGTAACTTTGGTTTCCTAGCATACCGCTTCCCAATACTCAGCTGACCGTATAAGAGTTGTTTTGGTATCCGCGTCGAATCCATACGTCTCACATGACCCAGCCATCTCAGGTGTCTCAATAAAAGTATGCAGTCCACTGCATACATCCCCCTTTGTGGCAACAGTTCCGTGTCTGCAACTCTGTCGCCCCAGCCGATCCGTAAAATCCGTCACAAGCACTGTTGATGGAACCGATCGAGATATCGCACATCCCGACGGTACATCGTCTACCTTTCACTACCGTACAGAAGAACGGACAGCACCATGGATTTGTACACCATCAGCTTCGTGCCAATGGTACGCTGATGGTTGTTCCAAACTCGGTACTCAAGCTTCCCGAATGCCGTTGCTACCTTCGATACGCGAATACGCGCCTCACTGTGTAGCTGCTGATCAGTCGACATCACACTCCCAAGATAGCAGAAGCGGGAGGTGGTTTTCATTACTTCAGCACCAATGCTGATTCGCGGCAATATTGAAGATTGCACCTCCGGTGAAGGCTGAAGGAGACAGACAGTTTTGCTTGTGTTTATGGTGAGCCCGAATTTGGCCGCTGTCGAAACCAGAGCACTTGTCATGTGCTGCAACTCATCCGCGCTGTGTGCAAACAATGCAGAGTCGTCAGCAAACAGTAACATACGGATAGCTGTCTCACAGACTAGAGTTCTCGCACCGAAACGACGGATGTTCAGCAACCCACCATCAATACGGTGCTCCACACGAACACCGTAAGCACAAGCCGCAACAAAAGCACATGACAACATTGCATGAAGGTATATATTAAACAGGGCAGGAGCTAAAACACAGCCTTGCTTCACACCAGAGACAACTGCGAAGTCATCCGAGGTCTCTCCACTCAGCTGCACCCTCGCTCGCATACCACTGTGCAGACATTCAATTAAACTTACAAACTTACGCGAGCAACCAAACTTACCCAACACCAGCCACAATGCCTCGCGGTTCACCGTATCAAATGCCTTGGTGAAATCAACAAAAAGCGAGTACAATGGCTGGTGTCGTTCTCTGCATTTCTCTTGCAACTGACGAACCGCAAACACCATATCTATAGTGCTGCGACCCGAACGGAATCCACACTGCTCCTCCGCCACGTTCGGTTCCACAACCTGACTGACGAGGCGGTTGAGCAGGATTCAGGCAATCACCTGCCCACACAACAGCAAGTTGATGCCACGATAATTCGTGCAACATTGCTTGCTACCTTTGCCCTTGTACAGTAGTAGCGCAAGGGCATCCTTCAGCTCAGGAGGCACCTCCTCCTCAATACATACACTTTGCACCAAGTGGCGCAGCGCACTCAAAAACGCGGGTCCGCCGTGTTTCAATACTTCATTACGGGGATCCCGTCGGCTCCGGCACACTTGCCGTTTCGCAGCTGAGCAAGTGCTCTCTGCGTCTCATCCAGTGTCGGCGTATCCGCCAGACTCGTCTTCACATCGTGCTGCTTGAGGCCATTCAATGTAGGCCAGTCGATCTCTGAACGGTTGTTCAAGAGACAGCTCAAGTGTCTCCGCCAGATCTGCATTATGTCTGCAGTCTGTGTGCAGGTAGCGCCTGAACTACCATCGATCAGTGTCCTCAGCGGCTCCAATCTCGGTCCATACACCGCCTTCAAAGAGTCAAAAAATTCCTTGTGTTGGCGGCGTTCGGCGTAGCATTCCATCTGCTTCGCCTTCTCCGTCCACCATGCATAGTTTATACGACGGAGCTCTCTGATCAGTCGCCGTCAAAATTTGCGACACTGACTACTCTTCTCCAGGTCACTGGGGTGCGCCACATGTGCAGCAAATGCTGCATTCTTTCCCGAAACCAAAGAGCCAATCGTCGCACTGTTCTCATCAAACCAATCAGGCCGCTTACAGTTTGCGCGCCCGATGGTCTCCTCCGCAGCAGCTGTCACCTGGTCGCGAATGTGGTGCCATAGGTCGCCCACTGTGGCTTCTATATCACACAGGCTTGCAGCCAGCGCCTTCTCCAACTCAGTACGTTTCGCCCCAGTACCGCTGGAGCGAATGTTAAATTTACGCCGATTCACGGCGGGAGTGTAATACCTAGATTTAC
>CALYDF020005942.1:0-13813 GCA_944474145.2 Dicrocoelium dendriticum | reverse complement strand
GATTTCACCTGTTGTATGCCCGGTGATGTCGGTGTCTGAGAGATTATATGCAACGATTTTGGGAGATGTTAGCGGCACGATTTGATATAATATGAGGAGTCAGGTGCCGCAGCTATAGAATAACTGCCAGAAGCGGGGAGTTTGGGGGGATAAATGTAGATCCTGGTTTGCCCATGAATCATCCCAGATAGGAAACACGACTTGGCTGTTCAAAATGCAGATGTAAAACTATTCTTATCATCTTCTCTAATCAACTCAGGAGTGCAGATGAATAAAAATCATGGGATACTCCATGGGTCGATGGTGTTACTGAACCCGGGCACATCTCAGCATGATAGCTCTCCAGCTTGTGGCTTGAAATGAGATGGCGTCCAATTATGTAAGATTAAATCACTGCCATCTCTCCGCTGCCTTGCTGACAGGCTTTTGAGCCACAGGCTTTGGAGGAGGACCCCCTCTCGTTCTCTTACATAGGTCTGGACGCCCTGGTAACATCTCGGTTCACATACAACCATGACCATTTCTTCAAACTTCAATCACCTGCATCAGCCGTGGTACAGACTATCAAAAGGTGCCTAATCTGCTGCATACAGCAGGGCGGATGATCAAAGACATGCTATTGTTGGCGCCTCTGTTCTTTCTTTTCCACCTGTTCCTCTAACTGCTGTATAGGCATGTCATAACTACTGTATAGACATGTCAACAATCTTCGTAAAGCGAAGCATGGAATCCTTCCACTTCTCACGACAGGCAGTAGAATACAAAGCACGAAGAAGCAGCTAACGCCCTGCGGCTACCATTCGCCACAATCTTCGAACTCAACCTCTACCTGTCCCATAACGTCATGCACATGACCGACTCCATTTTTTACACATTTAATTTTCAACCCATCAGTTGTGCTAGGGAAGTTACTCTCACTGCGCGATCATAGTTCTCCGGAAGCAGACAACATCCGCCAGAAGGCACTGAAGGCTGCGGCCAATAAGCTAGCTGAACCACTATCACAGTTCCTCCAAAGGTGCTTTGATGAACAACAAGTCCCCACTATGTGGAAGCGTGGCATCATCACCCCAATTTCTAAAGGTGGTAGCCGTTCAGATCCTCCAAACTATGGCCCAGTGACTCTCCTCCCTGTGCTCGCGAAAGTAACGGAAGCGGTCATCGCTGAGGCTCTAATGGACTTTCTAGAAAAATGCAACACCTTGGCACCGGAACAGCATGGCTTCCGTCAATACCGGTCATGTACCACCAACCTACTGATTGCACGAGGTAGTTGGACGGAAGTGGCTGATGATGAGACCGGAGTTGACGTCATCTATCTGGACTTCTCCAAAGCTTTCGACCGCCTTGATCACCGCATCCTACTTCAACGGCTACAGAGCTACGGAATCGGAGATCCTGTACTTGGTTGGATTGGCAGCTTCCTTCACCAACGGAAGCTTCAAGTACGCGTTAAGGGATTACTCTCTAACCCGATTGAGGTGGAATGTGGTGTTCCACAAGGCTCAGTGCTGGGACCGCGCTTATTCCTGGTGTTTATCAACGACCTGGCAAGAGTTATCTCCTCAAATTTCCTGCTTTTCGCCGATGACGTCAAGATATGGCGGGCGATTAGTAACCATGAAGATCACGATCTACTCCAACATGACCTAGATTGCATTTACGAATGGTCAAAGAGGAACATGCTTCAATTGAACATAGCTAAGTGCAAGGTGATTTATCTGCGTCACAAGCCGGTAAGCGTGTACAAGCTTGGAAACCAAACGTGCAGTAGGCCTCTCAGGAGCCCAACCTGGGTGAAGTGGTACAGGAAGATTTCGTGTGTTCAAAACAAGCGGAGAATTCGAAGCGAACCGGCACTCAACACCTCGGTCTTCTTCGCAGATCCTTCGGTCAGTTTGAACTCTCGAGCTTTCACAAATGTTTAACGTCTACGTGCGACCGCAAGTGGAATATGCTATTCAGGCGTAGCATCCGTGGCAGAAACAGGATCTTGTTGCTCTCAAGAATCCTCAACAAATGGCAACCAAGAACGTCAAGGGCCTCTTTCATCTGCCCTATCAGCGTAGACTGAAATCTCTAAGAATATACAGCAGTCGATATCGGCTTTTGCGGGAAGATCTCATAATGGTTTACCAGATTCTGAAAAACCCCAATCACAGTTGTCATCCGCCGCTGGCACTGAACCACAAAACTAACCTAAGACGTCACTCTCTCAAACTGACAATACAGTATAGCTGGCTTGAGTGCCTTAGAAATTTATTTTCTCTTTGTGTGTGCCAGCCTTGGAACACCCTCCCTAATTATCTCGTCTCTGCTCCCAATCTGGCGATATGTAAAAACGAATTGACGATGCATTGTCATATTTACGTTTTATTTTATGACTTGTTAGCCAGGGGCTACAAAACACAATCAAACGGTGTCTTGCCAAACTCTCAACCAATGGGTTTATGCATTTATACGTCTAATACGCGAACATCTGTGCTATTCGACCTAAGTCTATGGCGAGTCCACCAAAACGCTTTTCATTTTCGCATGCAAGTCACTTTTGCAATAATTTCCACCTCACGCGACTCTTTAGGCACTGCTTATTTTTACCCGTAATACACCATTGTTCCATGGTTCCCTCCCAGTCCCCATTAGTAACCAACCCTCCTTCTTTAATTAACAGCTTAATTTGAACCAGCGGCAAGGCTACTGGAGTCACGCCATCTGCAGCTATGTTCTCGTGCCACCCAATAGACACCAATCTCAAACAGCTCCTTATAAGGCCATACTGTCTTGTTCCCTTGGCGGCCTTGCACGTCCGCACTCTAAGACAAAGAAGTCAACAGGCTGCACTTGCACACACCTTGGACATACTGGGTGCGTCAGAAACTAGGACCAATGATCCTTACGGGGTTGTTGAATTAACTGCGCCCGGTTTGTCCTCTCGATATTGGTTGCACGCATCCGGAGACGTTGCTGCAGCGAGCAATCACTGCGTGAGACTAGAGCCGCGAGTGGGACAGTTGTATTCTCAGCTCCAAAGGCTGTCAGCATCGCGTTGATATGGATTTTATTCCGATGAACTAGCAAAATGGCAGTATGGTGAGCCGCCAATGTGACGATCATAGCCAACTAAGGCCGATTCACAGAAGCTAGCACTAGACGACAGTTTGTAGTGGCGGTTTCCTGCCTATGCCCCCCATCACCGACTCGCAGATTCTGCTGCTGCTAAGGGACACGCATTCTACCGCGAACTGAATCTCGCAGCCACGCAGAGCAAACCAGCTTCAGCTTACCCATAGTACTAGCAGGGGACATGAGTGCGCAAGTAGGTCCGCCTGAGACTCTACAGCAGCTCCAGCTAGGTGGTAACCTATAATGGACTTGAACGCCAGACCATGGAACGGACAGTGGCGAGAGAGTCTGTATGCAGACAGTTTGCAGGAGCACCAGTGGTGTTTCTTAGCAGCACCGGCTTTTAGACCCAGTGGGCCGCCCGTCAGTGTCACTTGGCGTCTTCCTGTAGCTGGCCCAGCGATGACCCAAATTGACACACAACCATAAGTTACAGGTGCTGGGTCTCAAAGCCTGGAGTGCCGCTCTGTACTGGTATAACTGCGTCTAGACTCTGATCATTGCCTTGGTACTGCTGTCGTTTCTCTCATTGACGTTTACCGGGATGGCGCATCTTATGAGCATCTGCTGTGCCAAAAAACAGGATTGGCTACTGAGAAAGGATTATCGTTCGAGTACCTTCGGTCAAGTAAGTCTACTCGAAGCTGGCATTGGAGCATACCGAAACTTTCGCTCTGTTTGTGCTACATGACGACCTGTGAAGCAGTTCAGATGTGATACTCGATTCTCGACACCGCCAGATGGGCACGACGCAGGAGCATTCTCTTGAGGTAACCTATCATGATACACCGCACCACTCACGACACGCAACCTCAATTTAATAGACTGTGATTCACATTGAAATGAACCGTAGTCACTGCGATCGCTGGGACCGTATTCAAAGTAGATGGAAATTGGGTATTGCCCACCCGAAAACACTGCACAACCACGACGCGTTTCGATGTAATTTTTCATCTCATCAGGTGGAGACAGCAGGATTTGAACCCAGGACCATTGGAATAGCAGCCAACACTACTACCCCTTTGGCTACCGGGTCACGATGGGCAATGCTTTTTGTCACAACGGTAGATGACTAATTGGAGGGTCAAGTTTGGATTACACGTTGTGTGATTGGATTGCGACACGCAACCTCAATTTAATAGACTGTGATTCACATTGAAATGAACCGTAGTCACTGCGATCGCTGGGACCGTATTCAAAGTAGATGGAAATTGGGTATTGCCCACCCGAAAACACTGCACAACCACGACGCGTTTCGATGTAATTTTTCATCTCATCAGGTGGAGACAGCAGGATTTGAACCCAGGACCATTGGAATAGCAGCCAACACTACTACCCCTTTGGCTACCGGGTCACGATGGGCAATGCTTTTTGTCACAACGGTAGATGACTAATTGGAGGGTCAAGTTTGGATTACACGTTGTGTGATTGGATTGCGACACGCAACCTCAATTTAATAGACTGTGATTCACATTGAAATGAACCGTAGTCACTGCGATCGCTGGGACCGTATTCAAAGTAGATGGAAATTGGGTATTGCCCACCCGAAAACACTGCACAACCACGACGCGTTTCGATGTAATTTTTCATCTCATCAGGTGGAGACAGCAGGATTTGAACCCAGGACCATTGGAATAGCAGCCAACACTACTACCCCTTTGGCTACCGGGTCACGATGGGCAATGCTTTTTGTCACAACGGTAGATGACTAATTGGAGGGTCAAGTTTGGATTACACGTTGTGTGATTGGATTGCGACACGCAACCTCAATTTAATAGACTGTGATTCACATTGAAATGAACCGTAGTCACTGCGATCGCTGGGACCGTATTCAAAGTAGATGGAAATTGGGTATTGCCCACCCGAAAACACTGCACAACCACGACGCGTTTCGATGTAATTTTTCATCTCATCAGGTGGAGACAGCAGGATTTGAACCCAGGACCATTGGAATAGCAGCCAACACTACTACCCCTTTGGCTACCGGGTCACGATGGGCAATGCTTTTTGTCACAACGGTAGATGACTAATTGGAGGGTCAAGTTTGGATTACACGTTGTGTGATTGGATTGCGACACGCAACCTCAATTTAATAGACTGTGATTCACATTGAAATGAACCGTAGTCACTGCGATCGCTGGGACCGTATTCAAAGTAGATGGAAATTGGGTATTGCCCACCCGAAAACACTGCACAACCACGACGCGTTTCGATGTAATTTTTCATCTCATCAGGTGGAGACAGCAGGATTTGAACCCAGGACCATTGGAATAGCAGCCAACACTACTACCCCTTTGGCTACCGGGTCACGATGGGCAATGCTTTTTGTCACAACGGTAGATGACTAATTGGAGGGTCAAGTTTGGATTACACGTTGTGTGATTGGATTGCGACACGCAACCTCAATTTAATAGACTGTGATTCACATTGAAATGAACCGTAGTCACTGCGATCGCTGGGACCGTATTCAAAGTAGATGGAAATTGGGTATTGCCCACCCGAAAACACTGCACAACCACGACGCGTTTCGATGTAATTTTTCATCTCATCAGGTGGAGACAGCAGGATTTGAACCCAGGACCATTGGAATAGCAGCCAACACTACTACCCCTTTGGCTACCGGGTCACGATGGGCAATGCTTTTTGTCACAACGGTAGATGACTAATTGGAGGGTCAAGTTTGGATTACACGTTGTGTGATTGGATTGCGACACGCAACCTCAATTTAATAGACTGTGATTCACATTGAAATGAACCGTAGTCACTGCGATCGCTGGGACCGTATTCAAAGTAGATGGAAATTGGGTATTGCCCACCCGAAAACACTGCACAACCACGACGCGTTTCGATGTAATTTTTCATCTCATCAGGTGGAGACAGCAGGATTTGAACCCAGGACCATTGGAATAGCAGCCAACACTACTACCCCTTTGGCTACCGGGTCACGATGGGCAATGCTTTTTGTCACAACGGTAGATGACTAATTGGAGGGTCAAGTTTGGATTACACGTTGTGTGATTGGATTGCGACACGCAACCTCAATTTAATAGACTGTGATTCACATTGAAATGAACCGTAGTCACTGCGATCGCTGGGACCGTATTCAAAGTAGATGGAAATTGGGTATTGCCCACCCGAAAACACTGCACAACCACGACGCGTTTCGATGTAATTTTTCATCTCATCAGGTGGAGACAGCAGGATTTGAACCCAGGACCATTGGAATAGCAGCCAACACTACTACCCCTTTGGCTACCGGGTCACGATGGGCAATGCTTTTTGTCACAACGGTAGATGACTAATTGGAGGGTCAAGTTTGGATTACACGTTGTGTGATTGGATTGCGACACGCAACCTCAATTTAATAGACTGTGATTCACATTGAAATGAACCGTAGTCACTGCGATCGCTGGGACCGTATTCAAAGTAGATGGAAATTGGGTATTGCCCACCCGAAAACACTGCACAACCACGACGCGTTTCGATGTAATTTTTCATCTCATCAGGTGGAGACAGCAGGATTTGAACCCAGGACCATTGGAATAGCAGCCAACACTACTACCTCTTTGGCTACCGGGTCACGATGGGCAATGCTTTTTGTCACAACGGTAGATGACTAATTGGAGGGTCAAGTTTGGATTACACGTTGTGTGATTGGATTGCGACACGCAACCTCAATTTAATAGACTGTGATTCACATTGAAATGAACCGTAGTCACTGCGATCGCTGGGACCGTATTCAAAGTAGATGGAAATTGGGTATTGCCCACCCGAAAACACTGCACAACCACGACGCGTTTCGATGTAATTTTTCATCTCATCAGGTGGAGACAGCAGGATTTGAACCCAGGACCATTGGAATAGCAGCCAACACTACTACCCCTTTGGCTACCGGGTCACGATGGGCAATGCTTTTTGTCACAACGGTAGATGACTAATTGGAGGGTCAAGTTTGGATTACACGTTGTGTGATTGGATTGCGACACGCAACCTCAATTTAATAGACTGTGATTCACATTGAAATGAACCGTAGTCACTGCGATCGCTGGGACCGTATTCAAAGTAGATGGAAATTGGGTATTGCCCACCCGAAAACACTGCACAACCACGACGCGTTTCGATGTAATTTTTCATCTCATCAGGTGGAGACAGCAGGATTTGAACCCAGGACCATTGGAATAGCAGCCAACACTACTACCCCTTTGGCTACCGGGTCACGATGGGCAATGCTTTTTGTCACAACGGTAGATGACTAATTGGAGGGTCAAGTTTGGATTACACGTTGTGTGATTGGATTGCGACACGCAACCTCAATTTAATAGACTGTGATTCACATTGAAATGAACCGTAGTCACTGCGATCGCTGGGACCGTATTCAAAGTAGATGGAAATTGGGTATTGCCCACCCGAAAACACTGCACAACCACGACGCGTTTCGATGTAATTTTTCATCTCATCAGGTGGAGACAGCAGGATTTGAACCCAGGACCATTGGAATAGCAGCCAACACTACTACCCCTTTGGCTACCGGGTCACGATGGGCAATGCTTTTTGTCACAACGGTAGATGACTAATTGGAGGGTCAAGTTTGGATTACACGTTGTGTGATTGGATTGCGACACGCAACCTCAATTTAATAGACTGTGATTCACATTGAAATGAACCGTAGTCACTGCGATCGCTGGGACCGTATTCAAAGTAGATGGAAATTGGGTATTGCCCACCCGAAAACACTGCACAACCACGACGCGTTTCGATGTAATTTTTCATCTCATCAGGTGGAGACAGCAGGATTTGAACCCAGGACCATTGGAATAGCAGCCAACACTACTACCCCTTTGGCTACCGGGTCACGATGGGCAATGCTTTTTGTCACAACGGTAGATGACTAATTGGAGGGTCAAGTTTGGATTACACGTTGTGTGATTGGATTGCGACACGCAACCTCAATTTAATAGACTGTGATTCACATTGAAATGAACCGTAGTCACTGCGATCGCTGGGACCGTATTCAAAGTAGATGGAAATTGGGTATTGCCCACCCGAAAACACTGCACAACCACGACGCGTTTCGATGTAATTTTTCATCTCATCAGGTGGAGACAGCAGGATTTGAACCCAGGACCATTGGAATAGCAGCCAACACTACTACCCCTTTGGCTACCGGGTCACGATGGGCAATGCTTTTTGTCACAACGGTAGATGACTAATTGGAGGGTCAAGTTTGGATTACACGTTGTGTGATTGGATTGCGACACGCAACCTCAATTTAATAGACTGTGATTCACATTGAAATGAACCGTAGTCACTGCGATCGCTGGGACCGTATTCAAAGTAGATGGAAATTGGGTATTGCCCACCCGAAAACACTGCACAACCACGACGCGTTTCGATGTAATTTTTCATCTCATCAGGTGGAGACAGCAGGATTTGAACCCAGGACCATTGGAATAGCAGCCAACACTACTACCCCTTTGGCTACCGGGTCACGATGGGCAATGCTTTTTGTCACAACGGTAGATGACTAATTGGAGGGTCAAGTTTGGATTACACGTTGTGTGATTGGATTGCGACACGCAACCTCAATTTAATAGACTGTGATTCACATTGAAATGAACCGTAGTCACTGCGATCGCTGGGACCGTATTCAAAGTAGATGGAAATTGGGTATTGCCCACCCGAAAACACTGCACAACCACGACGCGTTTCGATGTAATTTTTCATCTCATCAGGTGGAGACAGCAGGATTTGAACCCAGGACCATTGGAATAGCAGCCAACACTACTACCCCTTTGGCTACCGGGTCACGATGGGCAATGCTTTTTGTCACAACGGTAGATGACTAATTGGAGGGTCAAGTTTGGATTACACGTTGTGTGATTGGATTGCGACACGCAACCTCAATTTAATAGACTGTGATTCACATTGAAATGAACCGTAGTCACTGCGATCGCTGGGACCGTATTCAAAGTAGATGGAAATTGGGTATTGCCCACCCGAAAACACTGCACAACCACGACGCGTTTCGATGTAATTTTTCATCTCATCAGGTGGAGACAGCAGGATTTGAACCCAGGACCATTGGAATAGCAGCCAACACTACTACCCCTTTGGCTACCGGGTCACGATGGGCAATGCTTTTTGTCACAACGGTAGATGACTAATTGGAGGGTCAAGTTTGGATTACACGTTGTGTGATTGGATTGCGACACGCAACCTCAATTTAATAGACTGTGATTCACATTGAAATGAACCGTAGTCACTGCGATCGCTGGGACCGTATTCAAAGTAGATGGAAATTGGGTATTGCCCACCCGAAAACACTGCACAACCACGACGCGTTTCGATGTAATTTTTCATCTCATCAGGTGGAGACAGCAGGATTTGAACCCAGGACCATTGGAATAGCAGCCAACACTACTACCCCTTTGGCTACCGGGTCACGATGGGCAATGCTTTTTGTCACAACGGTAGATGACTAATTGGAGGGTCAAGTTTGGATTACACGTTGTGTGATTGGATTGCGACACGCAACCTCAATTTAATAGACTGTGATTCACATTGAAATGAACCGTAGTCACTGCGATCGCTGGGACCGTATTCAAAGTAGATGGAAATTGGGTATTGCCCACCCGAAAACACTGCACAACCACGACGCGTTTCGATGTAATTTTTCATCTCATCAGGTGGAGACAGCAGGATTTGAACCCAGGACCATTGGAATAGCAGCCAACACTACTACCCCTTTGGCTACCGGGTCACGGATGGGCAATGCTTTTTGTCACAACGGTAGATGACTAATTGGAGGGTCAAGTTTGGATTACACGTTGTGTGATTGGATTGCGACACGCAACCTCAATTTAATAGACTGTGATTCACATTGAAATGAACCGTAGTCACTGCGATCGCTGGGACCGTATTCAAAGTAGATGGAAATTGGGTATTTCCCACCCGAAAACACTGCACAACCACGACGCGTTTCGATGTAATTTTTCATCTCATCAGGTGGAGACAGCAGGATTTGAACCCAGGACCATTGGAATAGCAGCCAACACTACTACCCCTTTGGCTACCGGGTCACGATGGGCAATGCTTTTTGTCACAACGGTAGATGACTAATTGGAGGGTCAAGTTTGGATTACACGTTGTGTGATTGGATTGCGACACGCAACCTCAATTTAATAGACTGTGATTCACATTGAAATGAACCGTAGTCACTGCGATCGCTGGGACCGTATTCAAAGTAGATGGAAATTGGGTATTGCCCACCCGAAAACACTGCACAACCACGACGCGTTTCGATGTAATTTTTCATCTCATCAGGTGGAGACAGCAGGATTTGAACCCAGGACCATTGGAATAGCAGCCAACACTACTACCCCTTTGGCTACCGGGTCACGATGGGCAATGCTTTTTGTCACAACGGTAGATGACTAATTGGAGGGTCAAGTTTGGATTACACGTTGTGTGATTGGATTGCGACACGCAACCTCAATTTAATAGACTGTGATTCACATTGAAATGAACCGTAGTCACTGCGATCGCTGGGACCGTATTCAAAGTAGATGGAAATTGGGTATTGCCCACCCGAAAACACTGCACAACCACGACGCGTTTCGATGTAATTTTTCATCTCATCAGGTGGAGACAGCAGGATTTGAACCCAGGACCATTGGAATAGCAGCCAACACTACTACCCCTTTGGCTACCGGGTCACGATGGGCAATGCTTTTTGTCACAACGGTAGATGACTAATTGGAGGGTCAAGTTTGGATTACACGTTGTGTGATTGGATTGCGACACGCAACCTCAATTTAATAGACTGTGATTCACATTGAAATGAACCGTAGTCACTGCGATCGCTGGGACCGTATTCAAAGTAGATGGAAATTGGGTATTGCCCACCCGAAAACACTGCACAACCACGACGCGTTTCGATGTAATTTTTCATCTCATCAGGTGGAGACAGCAGGATTTGAACCCAGGACCATTGGAATAGCAGCCAACACTACTACCCCTTTGGCTACCGGGTCACGATGGGCAATGCTTTTTGTCACAACGGTAGATGACTAATTGGAGGGTCAAGTTTGGATTACACGTTGTGTGATTGGATTGCGACACGCAACCTCAATTTAATAGACTGTGATTCACATTGAAATGAACCGTAGTCACTGCGATCGCTGGGACCGTATTCAAAGTAGATGGAAATTGGGTATTGCCCACCCGAAAACACTGCACAACCACGACGCGTTTCGATGTAATTTTTCATCTCATCAGGTGGAGACAGCAGGATTTGAACCCAGGACCATTGGAATAGCAGCCAACACTACTACCCCCTTTGGCTACCGGGTCACGATGGGCAATGCTTTTTGTCACAACGGTAGATGACTAATTGGAGGGTCAAGTTTGGATTACACGTTGTGTGATTGGATTGCGACACGCAACCTCAATTTAATAGACTGTGATTCACATTGAAATGAACCGTAGTCACTGCGATCGCTGGGACCGTATTCAAAGTAGATGGAAATTGGGTATTGCCCACCCGAAAACACTGCACAACCACGACGCGTTTCGATGTAATTTTTCATCTCATCAGGTGGAGACAGCAGGATTTGAACCCAGGACCATTGGAATAGCAGCCAACACTACTACCCCTTTGGCTACCGGGTCACGATGGGCAATGCTTTTTGTCACAACGGTAGATGACTAATTGGAGGGTCAAGTTTGGATTACACGTTGTGTGATTGGATTGCGACACGCAACCTCAATTTAATAGACTGTGATTCACATTGAAATGAACCGTAGTCACTGCGATCGCTGGGACCGTATTCAAAGTAGATGGAAATTGGGTATTGCCCACCCGAAAACACTGCACAACCACGACGCGTTTCGATGTAATTTTTCATCTCATCAGGTGGAGACAGCAGGATTTGAACCCAGGACCATTGGAATAGCAGCCAACACTACTACCCCCTTTGGCTACCGGGTCACGATGGGCAATGCTTTTTGTCACAACGGTAGATGACTAATTGGAGGGTCAAGTTTGGATTACACGTTGTGTGATTGGATTGCGACACGCAACCTCAATTTAATAGACTGTGATTCACATTGAAATGAACCGTAGTCACTGCGATCGCTGGGACCGTATTCAAAGTAGATGGAAATTGGGTATTGCCCACCCGAAAACACTGCACAACCACGACGCGTTTCGATGTAATTTTTCATCTCATCAGGTGGAGACAGCAGGATTTGAACCCAGGACCATTGGAATAGCAGCCAACACTACTCCCCCTTTGGCTACCGGGTCACGATGGGCAATGCTTTTTGTCACAACGGTAGATGACTAATTGGAGGGTCAAGTTTGGATTACACGTTGTGTGATTGGATTGCGACACGCAACCTCAATTTAATAGACTGTGATTCACATTGAAATGAACCGTAGTCACTGCGATCGCTGGGACCGTATTCAAAGTAGATGGAAATTGGGTATTGCCCACCCGAAAACACTGCACAACCACGACGCGTTTCGATGTAATTTTTTCATCTCATCAGGTGGAGACAGCAGGATTTGAACCCAGGACCATTGGAATAGCAGCCAACACTACTACCCCTTTGGCTACCGGGTCACGATGGGCAATGCTTTTTGTCACAACGGTAGATGACTAATTGGAGGGTCAAGTTTGGATTACACGTTGTGTGATTGGATTGCGACACGCAACCTCAATTTAATAGACTGTGATTCACATTGAAATGAACCGTAGTCACTGCGATCGCTGGGACCGTATTCAAAGTAGATGGAAATTGGGTATTGCCCACCCGAAAACACTGCACAACCACGACGCGTTTCGATGTAATTTTTCATCTCATCAGGTGGAGACAGCAGGATTTGAACCCAGGACCATTGGAATAGCAGCCAACACTACTACCCCTTTGGCTACCGGGTCACGATGGGCAATGCTTTTTGTCACAACGGTAGATGACTAATTGGAGGGTCAAGTTTTGGATTACACGTTGTGTGATTGGATTGCGACACGCAACCTCAATTTAATAGACTGTGATTCACATTGAAATGAACCGTAGTCACTGCGATCGCTGGGACCGTATTCAAAGTAGATGGAAATTGGGTATTGCCCACCCGAAAACACTGCACAACCACGACGCGTTTCGATGTAATTTTTCATCTCATCAGGTGGAGACAGCAGGATTTGAACCCAGGACCATTGGAATAGCAGCCAACACTACTACCCCTTTGGCTACCGGGTCACGATGGGCAATGCTTTTTGTCACAACGGTAGATGACTAATTGGAGGGTCAAGTTTGGATTACACGTTGTGTGATTGGATTGCGACACGCAACCTCAATTTAATAGACTGTGATTCACATTGAAATGAACCGTAGTCACTGCGATCGCTGGGACCGTATTCAAAGTAGATGGAAATTGGGTATTGCCCACCCGAAATCACTGCACAACCACGACGCGTTTCGATGTAATTTTTCATCTCATCAGGTGGAGACAGCAGGATTTGAACCCAGGACCATTGGAATAGCAGCCAACACTACTACCCCTTTGGCTACCGGGTCACGATGGGCAATGCTTTTTGTCACAACGGTAGATGACTAATTGGAGGGTCAAGTTTGGATTACACGTTGTGTGATTGGATTGCGACACGCAACCTCAATTTAATGACTG
>CALYDF020005941.1:0-13767 GCA_944474145.2 Dicrocoelium dendriticum | reverse complement strand
TCACTCCGCTTAAATATGTGGTGCTAATGTATGCAATTTAAACTGTGAATTCTGCTTTGTAGTGGTTTTACATTAGTCCCAACTGTAAACTAATGTTCATCCGGAAGAGCACCTTATCGCTTTACGTCTCAGCTCTTCAACTGTTACAGCTTTGAACACTGATGTAAGCGCCGCTAAACTTAAACAATGATGAATCAGCACTCGTGGAGCAAAATAGCCACTTTAACATGCTTGTGGCTTTGCATCGTCCATAATAGGTTATTCAAGGATGTCAATGTTACACTATAGCAATTTAGCTGTTAACAGCCATTGCTCAAGCTCCGGCACATATTTCCGAATCCAATGTCAATCAACTAGTTTTACACATGATAAAGGCTAGGGTTTGCAACGTCTCACCGCTTTATTAGCAGTGGTTTCTCTGGGCACAGAATTACACTAAGTATTCAACAAGCAAAGTCTGCTTTTCCAGTTTTAATTAATGTTGACCTACAAGAAAGTATGACAAAACGCAAGACCAAGCTTTACTGTCCTCCCAAATCGATCTGACTCATGCTCTGTCCCACTTACCCTGTCTATGCGCGCGTTAACATTTTTCAACAATTATGTTTTCTGATTTCCTCCGACATGTCTCCGCATAGTAACGAAGGTACCACTATGTTTCTTCATTTGGCATGCTGCATGTTGTGTCGTTTTTCTCGCAAGTGGTACATTTAACTGTGGAGATAGCTATGTTGGGCGCACTGACCGATGTTTAAGTGTCAGAATCAATGAACACAACCCCAAGTGGTTACACAACCGGTTGGGGTGCGTAACGACGGAACCAGTTGAATCAAGAAACCGAATTGCCTCGGCAGTTGCAAGGCACTTGCTTACCACCAGTCAGCGAGTCAAGCTTGTTGCGTGGTTCACAGCTCTAATGCACCATGAACGGCCCAACGTGCTTAGGCTACTTGAGGCCAGCATTATCGGTCGCGAAGGTCCACTGCTCTGACTGTGACTCTAAATCTACCCAGGTAGCGCAAGCGTTCGGCCATCTATGATCGCATATGACTCTTTCTTGGTTTATCTCTCAACGTTGTATGTTTGTGATAGTTGCGCATGCATAAAATGGGGACTCCATCTCACAAATTACCGCTTCTGCTTCCCTATTTGAAAGTGCCTGATATAAAACTTGAAAATTTACGGCAGTGTATGCTGATACTCACTTGCATTACTTGGTCTGCTCCAGCCACTAAAGACAGATTTTGTCTAGTTCGGAAGAGAATTGCGATGAAATCTCAACTAGACCTGATCCATTCCACTTCGTCTGAGTGTTCAGTCTAGTTTAAGTCTTTATAGCAAATCGTAATCTTCTTCGCTTTTATGCATGACATGTGCACTGTACCGGTATATAAACTTGTTAATTCGGCGCACATGAGAAACATCGATGTATACGAAAGCTGCACCATATTTCTCCTTTTTGTCTAAGATATTTCACTGATCGCCTAGTACCACATGTCACAGAGGACATCCGCCTCGCTCCGTTTGTTTGTCCACCTGCCTGTGCTTTCTGTCCAACTGTCTATGTATCTAGAAAGTAGTTATCTTTCACTCATTCCCAGTGATACGTATTTCTCCCTCTGACTCAGCTGCCACTTCACACAGCCAAATACCTCACTGGGTCTCATGAGTCCAAGGTAATTCGTCTGTAGCTGTAATCAAACAACCATTTCAAAAGTCATTGTTCGGTTCAAAAAGAAAGTGACTCAAATCCTCAGCATGCATGAAGTACTGTTTACTCCCAATTCAGTACAACGTGAAGTTCTCATTTAGGCCAGTAAATACGGAAGTGGAAGTAACAAGCGTATGAAGAGACTTGTGCCTGGAATAAAGCTTGGCAATTATACGCAATGTGAATTCGAATGGCAGATAACAACCTTGTAAGCGAAGCTATTATTAGCACGATAGTTGTTAGGTTGCAGCCTAAGCAAGTCGGCAAACTTGCACTTGCAATCATGCTGAGGAAGTGTGTGCTTGCACAGTGCGCCAGGTCGGGTGCTGTGTCCCCCGCCAGTCAACCCGCAGTAGCAAAGAGAATTTTGTGATCATTTTTCTAACTGGATCTTGCGTTCACCTCACTCAGCATGAAATGTGCGACATAAGTTGTTGATAATGAGTTGTTGCCTGTCAGAGCACGCTCAAGCACCTCGTTGATCAGATAAGTAGCTCAGAAAGAGCCGACAGATGGCGTTTCTCCTACATCTTTAAGTTTGACAGGGTTATGCCGCACCGGTAAGTGGACCAGGAGTTTGCATCAGAAGAAAGAGCGAAATCAACGATGCTGAACCCCCTCTGCTGGCTTAGTGCTTATGGGGTAATAACAGCGATACCTAGAAGTTTTCTGCATTATAATCGGGCAGAAATTTATCTGCTAATAGTATCACAGCAACTGTTTCTACTGCGGATTACACTCTGCTGGCCCCCGAGTTGAGTTTGGTTCGAAACTTGGAATCCAAAATACATAACGAACTTTTGTCATCATTTATTTACCTTTGGTAAACGTCAGATATGCATAATGGTTCATGTTAACAATATTATGGAAAATAAATAATAGAACAAAGGGTGAGTTTACACGGATTAGATAGAGATAATCACAGCACGAAAGTCGTTAGGTGTCGAAATGTGCTACATTCGTTCGTCGATCACGAGGAAGGCGGTAGCCGAAAACGAGTGCCCTAATTATCTGCTTCAACCTGGGTCGTGGTCAATAGCTCTTCAGCTAGCCAAGCGAGTGCGTGGTCGTGGTACCCGATGCCACTCTGGATGCTGTTGGTCCGAGTTTTGATAAAACGAATGTAGCCGAATGAAAAGTTAAAAATAAATGCCGAATCTTTCCGGCTGATTAGTTGCAACGATCTTTGGATAACTTCTGTTCAAGAAAACACCATTAAGAGTGCAATTTTGGAACTGTTGTGGTAGCCACTGTGGGTTTAAACTGTGGCGCGCAATTTCAGCTTGGATCGGCATTTACAGCGGAGTAGCTATTGATGAAGACTGTGCCTGTGGAAGTGTTGGAACCAAATAACGTCCAGACACTGATGACTCCGTACACTGCACTCAAAGACGGTCATCGTTTTTGTCTTGACACTTTGTATACAGAGGTCCTAAACGAAGAGAATCGGAGCCGGAGTTGATCGTTAGGAAACGCCGCATATCTGAATCTCAATGACGCACGTCACAATAGTTAAGAAGCGATTTTTAGATTAATTGGAGTGCGTGCCTTGTGAATAAATTGCGATGCACCGCTTTCATTGGAACCACCGTTCATTTCAAAAGGAACAGCGGTCATTTCGGTCACCGTAACCCTACTGGAAACGGAGAATTATGAGATCTTGCGAGCTGCCATACCTTTCCTCCACCACTGATTTTGTACTTGTGTAAGCTCTCCAGGTGGACATGGCCAAATTGGAGGTCACAATCGGACTATATAAAAGTTGCCAGTGGACTTCTCCACCACTCGGACAGTGAGGTGCGAACCCCACGGAATCTATCACGAATTCGTTGTTGTTTGTATAACAAGAGGATCAGGTGCATCACTAAACGTGCTCACATCGTGTATCAGAACAAAATTCCTGTGGGCTTGGAGCAGCTGATATAGATGCACTGGGTGTGTTGGTCCAGGATGGTGATGAAATTTCAGGAAGGATAACATAGAGTATCCTATGAACAAAATGCTCTGGAGCTAAACTGACGCCCTGAATATATTGCCTATTGTGTATTAAAGGTGCTTTTCATTCCATTGCATAGGTCTTTGCTTTTGAAGCCACAAGGACGAAACCTAGCTGTGCAAAATTGCTTGAAGCCCATGATAACCCTTAAGAAAAACATTTCCCAGTAGTTCTGAAAATGTTTTTCTCAGTTTGTCACCTACAACAGGGTGCAATCCAGCTTCAAAGAATAAATCGAGGGGATTAAATTCCGATAAGTCGAGGAATGTTGATTGACTTTTGACGAAACTCGTGGTGCTGACTGCACTGTTCAATAGAGAAAATGTTGCTTACTTCAACACGTCATTACCTGTGGTATTTCGATATATTGAGACCGAGTACGAGAAATAAAAGTGTTTATCCGTTTGTGTTTCGAAGCCATTTCATTCAGCGCATAAATTTATTCATTTGGGCTGTAACAACATACTGAATAAACTTAGAATGAAACGGTATTGCAACATGCAAATGGCATCCAGCTTCTGATTCATAATTTGTTGGTGCACTGCAGAACTACCGGCAGGCTGCTGGCGTAGTAAGCTGATAACAGCAGTAAACTGTACAATGTTTAAGGTAAATGGTGGAGTCACAATCTACTTGAAACTACGGGGGGTCTCATTTCGAAGTTCGTTCCCACACAAATTTCATTAATATATGGGTAATCATTTAATCCGTTAAGATACATTAAGAACGCTTAAGCAGAGAAAGCGCGTTATTACTGCGAATATCTTCTTGCTACACTTGTCGGAAAGCGACATACACCAGCTAGAGGAGAAGCAGCACTACTCAAATAGAGAAAGCATGCCATTTTTACTCCAGATATTAGCTTGGTGATCAAGTCAAGTCTGTACCGTGAAACAGGTAAACACAAGTTTCAGATTGGTTGAGTAGCTATCAATAACGTTTGCAATTCTCACGGCGTAAAGACAGCCAAGCAACCATACCAATGCCTGTTACTTCTTTTAGGTTCTCCTGTTTCCGACTAGATAACAGAGAAACGGAAGTCGCGCATTGTATATCCAAACATTCGGTGTGCACTGAGATAAGTTCCACGTGGTGAGCGACCTCAATTTCAGAAGTTCTAGTATACTATTCCCGGATTCGGCAAATGAGGAGAAGGGTGAGCCGACGTGTTCGTCTCCTGCTCCGTCAGCATGCAATTATCGTGAGTTTCGCTACGGTGCATCAGCAACCCCACAGCGAGAACTAAATAATCATGCTCGTGATTCGGACTTATTCAAGGATAAGGCAGCTTTACTAGCTTTAATACTCTTATGATAGAATCTTCTAGAAGTAGGTGTCGGAATTACTTCATATCGAAGAGTCAGCATTAGTTGGGACTTATCTTCACAAAGGTAATCTTGCACTCTATTCTGGCCCTGAATGTTTCATGAATGCCTTACAAATGACTGGTGACGCAGAGGAATGCCCACTATTTGTAGACTGTTCCTCACTTATTCTTAAAGTGGTGCTGTTGGACAACGGGAAACATTTATCATCCACTCCAGTGGCACATGTTTTCCACATGAAAGAGAGGTAGGAAACGTTAAGTTGCTGCCGTATTCCTTTTAGCATAACAAATAAAGTTAGGAGCGCGGTGATGACTTGAAGATCGCAGCTATTTTCATGGGATTGCAACTGAGACACAGGAAATACTGCTGTCTTTTGTGAGTGTGGGATACACGATCAAGGGATCTGCACTACTTACAGAGGGAAAGCACTCCCAGAAATATTGTAATTGTTGAGCAGAACAGTATCCATCACGCGCCTCTGGTCCAGGCTCACAGATTCCCGCTTTCATCCCTAGACTTTAAACTAAGTTTGATGAATGTTTGTCAACAATCTCCTGCCGTACCACTTCGCAGATGCTTAACGCCCATGCAAAGCCATGGGCACTTTCATACCTGATGATCCTTGCGGTTGCAGACACCGTTTCTCAGATGAGGAGAAAAATGCACATACACAATAGGCTAGTTACCAATTATTATAATTATGGAATTGCAGCCACAAGTCGATGCCAGGGAATAAGGTTACCACAGTAACGGCTAACTACTGCTGGGTGCTCGCCAGAGATACTACTGCACTATTGCACAAGACAGGTAGAGAAATATGGGAGATAGACCGTGACTTCATTTTTTACGGTTATTAAGCTTATTCCATGGAAGCTATTGCCACCTATTTGATGAGGTAAGTAACCATAGCGAATTTCCGTAGAACAAGGCACTTGTTCCTTTTGACTGTCATGTTCGTGTTCAACAAATAAATGTGGCGAAAAGCTATCACATTTACCTCAGCAACAAAACTTCTGTAAGTTTTGTTCTCCAGTTCCTTTAGGCAATTTAATAGAGAACAGACAATTGGTTTGACGTTTACATGCAGAACACATATTGACTTGCCCTTGAAAAAGTGTTTACTTATCCCAGTGTTGTGTCCCCTGTCTGGCATTCTTCCAAAAAAATGGAGGATTAATCTACAATACGCGCAAGAGGGACGTTAACACGCTGCTTGGTTTATCTGGGTGGTATAGTCCAGCAGTTATCATGACTACTGTTAGATCAAATTAAACCATGTTAAAACTATGTTCTTAGATGTCCAACCTGTTCCCGATACTAAAGAATAGATTATCCTCTTATATCCGGAACCTGATTGCTCACTTTCTTAAACCAAACCACAAAAGTTATCCGTACGTTTTCACAGCCACGGCGGCGAGGCAAGTGGTCATTTTCAAATGGAACCACTACTGGAGCGGAGGGTTTCCGTTTATCCCATTGTGTTCGACACACGTCACTGGGCACGATTCAGGTGCGATCAACTGTGAGAAACGATGAAAAATGCGGGTCTGACAAAGCCACTTGTGACGATGTAATCATCCATCATTTGATACCCGGGCACATTGTTAATCCGAGCATTGCAGATAGCAATGTGTCTATGCTTAACAACTTGGTTCCTTGGGAGATGCAGTGAACCAGTAGAGCTTGTAATGTGTCGATTTATGTACGAGCTCGACGTGATCGGATTAAATCAGTGTCTATAAGGCCGTGAGAGTTAATCGGTGGTCCGAAGTGGAGGATTTTTAAATTACTGAATTACAAAACCACCTCTACCACCTTATCCGTCTTTGTCTGCATTTCTTAGCTAGAGCTCAATGTGGATGAATAATGAAATGAATGAAATGGAATGATCTGCGGAATGATCATAATATCCACGTTAACTCACATGCATATCGGTCTAACATCATGGTTTCGTAGGTGCTGGTGAGCATAATATTTGTCTACCCGGAAATTATATCACAAAATGCAGATGGTATAATGGATCATTAAGTCGCTTTTAAAAAGGGCAACGTAGGCACACAAATAACATAAGCCGGAACAGGGTTCCAAGGCCGACAAATTTCAAGAGAATATTCATCCCAGCGACATTCCAGCCGACTGTATTGGGTGTTTAATTTCAGCTGATGACTGCTCAGTTTTGTATTGCGGCTATTTCAGGAGGTAGCGGAAAATGCGTATAGCGTTTCTCAAAATCCGACACATCAGAATGAGGTTACCCCGCAAGTAGCGATAAATTCCGTCATACTCTCTTAGGGGCTGCAATCTTAGTTTGTATGTCAAATGAAACAAGCTCTACAAGATTATGGTTGCTCTTCGCTCGCATTTTAGCCAGAGTTGTCCTGGCTGAATTGTGTCATCTACCACGGCCTTATGTGGCCGTTTAGAATTTACGAGAAGACGGAAAGGTCAACCTGCTCTAATGCCCTACATTAGGGACTAACATGTTTCTCCGTTTTGGACGACTTCGTGGACTGTTGCAAACAATAGGGTTTCTCATTCATCACTAGTATAAGGCTGTGCTTCTGTGAGGCCGTATTCGTGATGGGGTCTCCAAGCTTATATGTGTTATTAAGCATGAGACATACATGTACAGCTTTACAATTATTTGCCTTGAACCGAAGTACATTAGTCTGATCGTTGAAAAGCACGGTCTGCGTTCCGTCGCAGCAGATTGTAATCTTCCTGATTGGAAATTACTTCCTATAATATGAGTGTTATCGGCAAGGAGCAAGAAAATTGTCTAACTCTACCCTGGTCCCCTGTAGCACGGGCACATAGTGTGGACAACGTCGAACACACACAGATACACTGTTGATCGCCGGGGGCCAATCACCTAGCTTGGTCACTCAGACCATCTAGGTTTTGAACCTGTACTCTTAACTGATGTTTACGTTCATGTCATTAATTAGTGGTGTATTGGCCTGACGTGGAAGCACTGAAAACGAGCTTGTTTGTTAACAATTGTTCTGATGTCTACTCCTGGGATATTTTATCAGTTCAATGAAATGCGCCATGTCGTTGATGAAAATCAGGAATACGCCTAGCCATAACACTGATCCTTGTAGACTGTCGCTGTCCATCTCAATAGGATCGGAAAATGAGCCCCAAACCCCAATTTGTGAGGAAAGCGAAAGAAGGAAATTTCTGATTCATTTAAGGAGAAGATTCCCACTTCCGTATATTATCAACTTTTGGGGTGGTATACGGTAATTTAATTCACTGAAAGCTTCAAGAAAGTCAATTTAGAGGACATTCGTTCCCGTCCCACTATCTCCTGGTTCAGGCCAAATGCGACGCGCGATCAGTAGGTTGATAATATATAACCGAAGCTGACGGAAGCCGTGTTTTTCCGGCACTATAAGGTTAGATGAAAGGAAACTGCCCATTGGTGTCTAAGGTAGGATGGAGTTCATCAACTCTGACAGCCCTGGAGAGCGAATAACAGGGAGACAGGGTTGGGTTTCGAAAGGCTAACACCGTTAAAAATCAAGGTACAGAAACCCGACTTTCACATTATCGGGACCAGTTCTTCAACCAAGCATCCTTGAAAGAATCCTGTTAACGTATGTGTTATCCTCAAAGCTGACACGTGCAGTGCCTGCAGGTAAATGTTGACAACAATCGTCCGAAAACTCCTCGATAGCTTCTCCAACGTGTATTGTTTGTACATCGGAATGTATAATTGCAATAAACACGTCAGTGTAGTCCTTTGGATACTCTGCATAACACACATGGTCCTAAAGTGCTGCGATCCATCAGCCTTACAAGGCTGTCCATCGTTTACTTATCAATCATGAGGTTCAAGTTTGTGAGCGCTAAATCAACCACCGACGGTTTATTTCCCGCTCTGAATCCGGTGAGCGAACTGAAATGACTGTAGATTGGAATCATCTATTGAACTCTCGCATGTCTGACTTGAACTGCTCACTCGGGGGTGCTGGAACTTCCGGGTGGTGAAGATTGAAGTCATCTGAGACGGGAACTTGTGTGTATCCTGTATCGTGTTCGCAGGACGTTTCGCAAGCTCAATGTTAGGCAGGAGTCTATCTCTTGGTTAGATATTTGGGGACAATAAACGACTCCCAGAAGGCAGGTGCTGTGTCCCAGTTGCGAATGACATGCGAATGGGTCTGTGATCATTGTTTTCGAGTCGTCCACGGGTCGGATGGAAGCTTATTACATTAATATAAGAGTACCCCAACTTCCTTGCTGGGGCGTATTTTCAAACAACGAGCATGCCATGCATTGCGACTTCCTCTTCGTTAAACGCATATTTGACTGTCTGTGGCTATCATACACTCATGCTTTTGACAGCAACGCTCTAGTTAAAGTCAAGTACGGTCGAGATGATTTTCTAGTGTTTTATTGTATACGTTTTACTTTTCTTACCTTTAAGTCAGTGTGGAGAGGAATAGAAGAGTTTACTGTCATATGGCGAGATCTCGGCCTAAAACAGACATTCGTGAATATCGCCTTATTAGCCGTACTCCATACTACCATGAAAGAGGGTGAGAACTGTAATGCAGAATTTAGTTTCCTTCCCATAATCGTACAGTCTTCTCTCCTCTTCACAGCATGACTTCTTGGTCCCGCTAAGGGATGACCTGTCAAACGGACCTCACAGTTAGTCTCATCCGCTTGTTTGAATTTGGATTGCAATGTACTTTATTTTCCTTTACATGCAAAAGTCGTTTTAATGAACTGCACCCAACGCGCTTTGTTTGAAACCGAGTACTTTGCTACGCAGCATTCGCTTCTTTCTCGGTCTAAATCATTCTAACAAGATGCTCACAAGCTGTCAAAGCACATTGGTTCATGTTTCTCTCCAAAACGTGAAAAGCGAGTTACGTTGTGGTAGCGGCGTAGATGTCTTACTTCACTTTCTGTAGATAAATGATGCAATACATGTTGTACTGTTACGTAAACTGTACCGATTTACAGATGGTTTGTAAGTTATGTAAAAGTGGAATTCAAATCCATATGTATATGCAAAGCTTAAATGCGAACTACAAGCCACAGTGGGCTGAGGTAGCAAAGCTGCAAACGTAGATCGACACATCGAAATACAACATAATGACTTACAGATAGCATCTGAAACTCAGGTTATTTCGACTTCACGATGATACCACTCTTGCTACTCTTACGCTTGAGAATAGTACTTGTGAGGTTTTAGCTTCATAGACTTCAGCAACCAGGCGGAATTTTTAGTTACTATGGCTGAGAGAGACCAGACGAACGACTCATAAAAGTAATATAACCTTTGTGTTCGCATACTGCTGCGCTACGTTATAACAGCCGGTAAACATTAAAGTAAATGCGCAAAATGTTCAACATACCTCCATCAGGCTCATCCAATACTGATGCACAATTATTTCTTGTAGGAAAGAACGTAATGAGCTTATAATTGAACATTTGATTTTAAGCAGCTTATACTGAAATCCTCGCTTCCAACATAATCTGGTGCGTCACAAAAGCGCTCTTGCACTTTTGCTTAGATACCAGATGTGAAATAATTTCACTGAATATATTATTGTGATGCCTACCTTCAGGAATACAGTTATACCGAACTTTTGTTTGTATGGTTCCGCTTGACAGTAATAACTCACCTAGATGTATGGATGTGCAAAACATTAGCGAATTCAATGAAATTAAGGATTTACTGGTACCAGCAAAAAATGGGAGTTGTATATTCACCCTCCATGGGTTCATGAAGCAAATCCTTGACGAGGCGAAGTGAAGCTGATCTTAAATTCGATAATGTATTGTTTGAAGAAAGGCTGTATGAGATATAAAATATAAAAGCGTACGATCTATATGAAGAAGCGTGAAGAAGTTACAAGGAAAAAGATGATGAATGTAACGTTGCTGTAGTGAAAAGCATAAACCGTAGGTAAGAAGTCTGTTATCATGGTAAATGCTCTGAAAATGCCATCATCTGCGATCTATGAAATCGTATGCTTACATGATGACGGTAGCTAAATAATAACTTCATCAAAATATTTTGTTACGATGTTTTATTCCCTGTCGTTACCACAATTCTTGCAGTTTCCTTCTGCCATTGTCCCAGTGGCATCCAGGGCTTATGATTGTTGCTTTCTTAATACTCACACACTGGGAGAGGATGTATGCTCTGGGTTTAAGTGACCTGTTTGGGACTTTTCCAGAGGTTACCTGTGTGCTGTAAGCTAGCATGTAACTGCACGAACGTTTGGTTGGCCTCAATCAATTCTCCACCCAATCAATTCCACATTTGTAAAAAAAATTTATTTTGTATTCCTTTTGCATATTTTGTATTGCTGCGCTCAAATCCTAAGGAGCTCAAATAAGTAATTTATCTCTGGAATTCTACCAGTGATTTATTTCTACTAACAGTCAAAACCTATATTATATTCAGTTCTGACATTAGCCACTGATTCCTTGTTTCGATCACATGACTCCACTGATGGCCACAACACTGACACTCTCCTTTCATGATGAGCAAACGATAATGGATTTGTTCTCTGTTGTCGCTTATCTGGAAATAATGGCTTAATTCTCAGCCCCTTCTGAAGCTTAGAACTGGTAGGGAATTGGCAAAGAAGCATCTCAAACTGCAGTGACATTACAGTACTATCCCTCATTGCCTTATGCATCTCTGTCTCGAGTGGAAATTTTGGACTCACCAAAACTCTATGCCCGCTTTATTATGCTTCTAATTTGCGATCGAATTGCGATTAACTTGTTTGTAACTACTTGCAACTCGTTGGTCATTCCTTAGTTGGCGTGTCTCATGACAGCTCCCAGATAAGCCAAGCGGCACTGGACAGATTAGCATTGGCTGTCAGCCGCTTCGGGCTTTGCTTTGCACCATCGAAGTGCAAAGCTTTCCTCCAAGATTGGCAGGGACCGCCTCCTGTGCTGACACTTGGAGGGGGGGATCAGCTAGAAGTCGTTCATAAATTCAGCTACCTGGGAAGTTGTAGTAGCGCCCGTGGAATTGAAGATGAGTTCACGAACCGAATAGCAAAAGCTTGAGGAGCTTTTCAAGCCTTCGCCACCTTCGGCGCCGGCACGACGTCACTCTCGCCCTGAAGGGTAGAGTGTACAATGCAGCGGTACGTTCGACCTTACTGTACGGTTGCGAAACCTGGCCCCTTAGATTAGCGGACATAAAGAGGCTGATTACGTTCGACTAGTGGTGCCTTCGCAGTTTGTCTCACATCTGGTGGGAATACCGCATGAACAACGAGCGAGTTCGACGTCTTGTTTACGGCACAGGAAACGGAACTGAACCGCTCAGCACCGTCATTTCACGCACCAGGCTTCAATGGCTCGGCCGCCTGTTGCGCCTGTCAGCCCACCGACTCCCACAACGTGTGTTGTTTGCTCACCGGGAGTATGGATTGAAGAAGAGGAGGAGCGACCAAGTGATGACTTGCTCGATATGAATGAAGGCATTTTCTGCGAATTTGTCCTCGGTTGGAGCTACACAGCTCCCTGGTTGGGGTCCAAAAGACGTCGAACACGTTTGGCTAGATACACTTGGTGACGTGAACCTCAGTTCCGTTCCTACTGTGAGTTTCTTTGTCCCCCCTTCCAACCACGATCTCATTTCCTAGCATAATATAATTTTACGAATTCATTTTTTTGCCTAGTGGCCAGCTAGTTTCTTTCCGGAACGTTGCCAATCCCTCGGTGGTAGCTCTGCTGGCATGCAACTGTTGTATTTATTTGCTTTTTTATGTATTGCAGCACCTTAGCTGATGTGTTTTCAAACCTCGAGCTAGCCTGTGTGATGATGATGATGATGCATCTTATTTAAATGATGAGCAAATTATTACCATTATTACGAATGAACCAGCGGATATTTGCTACGTTTTCGGTAGCCTATTGCTTTTATTGTGCTGAACTCCGGTTAAGTTATCGAGTCGTTTTCGTAACTATTACCGCAATGCCTTCAAACGGACGGTTTGCAAAATCACCTTTGTAAGATGTCGAATGAGAATAACATCATCATAACATCATACACGTTAGCTAGAGGTGGGGAACACCTCAGCTACTGTGCCACAATACATAGAAAAAAGGCCCTGCGATTGTGTGTGATTTGACATTAGAAGACCAGCGACTATTGAAGTGAGCTGGGGGTGGGCCGAGAATTTCGGGGTTGAAAACAAGGGGGGATAAAAGTGAAGCTGGAACGGGACGATAAGGGTGAAAAAGCGAAAGAAGGGGAATAAGAAGTTGCGAAGGCTAGAGCAGTAGCATCCAACCCCCTATCCACCCTGCTCGATGCAGCAGATAGGGCACCGTTGATTATCCTCTGCGGTGGCCAGAGCATCAGAAATTTGTTTGAAGAAAGATTCATTGTATTGCTTGGGCAGGATACAGTCAGGTTGCCCAGGCATAGACAGGAGAACGATTAGGGTTCTCAACCAAAGCCTTTGGTTCAAAAACCTGGCCGCAAGGCCGCGGGTTTGGCATTGGACTACAAGGAGTCCGTTTTAAGGAATAAGGTGCCACCCTCATTCCAACCCCCAACCTGGAGGACCAGGAGGCTGAGTTTGTCTGGCCTCTAATCATTGACCAATCTGGTATGAGTGGCTCTGAAGGTGCAAAAGCACCACCCAGTGTAGCTCAATGGATCACTGAGGCACACAAACCATCGCACCACGGTAAGGTCCAGCCTAATTGCGATGGGTCGAATGAGAAGGAGA